>PVJX010002479.1:0-46832 GCA_004027295.1 Dolichotis patagonum | reverse complement strand
ATTTTGGGGGGAACATAAGCAGCAATGCGGTGAGCCCAGCGGTTGGAAAATAGATGGTCAAGTCAGGGTGATTAAACATTTTGCAAACTCAGGCCATATGCAGGCTGTAGGGGAGAACCAGACACCAGCACTTTCCCTTGAGTTGGCATCATTCATGGACTGTGGGAGAGGAGAACAAGAAGCCAATAAGAAGCCAAGCCCTTCTTGTGAGTTGGCGCCATGCACGGGCCACTGGGGGGAGAACCAGACACCAGCCTCTTCTGACGCACAGTCTGGGAGACAAGTGACTGGCTGGTCCAGAGAAACACAGATTTTGATGATAGCTATAGAATCACTTAATGCTTGTAGTGTTTAGTGTTTCACTGACTCTGCGGCTTAAAGCTGGTAGTCTGGTCATTTATTCAGAGGATAATAATATGCCGTGTAGCATGTAGAGGCATCTCCTTCTGAAGGTGGTAGCCATTGTTAATTCCCTATTATCTTGTTTTGACATCCTGTCTCATTTTCATTATTTTGTTGGGTTGGGTTTTATTCTGTTTTGTCTTGTTTGATTTTATTATATCCAATGGCACTCAGAAAGATCTGACATGCATGCTGGGGAGTGCCAACCACCCTGGGAACTTTCCATGAGCCCCAAGTAGGGTGAAATTCAGGCATCTATATGGGGGAGAAATGCACCTGCAGCAGCTGCAGCAGCGTCTCCACCTCATCAGGGCTGGGGGCCCTTAGGAACAGATCATAATACCATGCAGATGAGGCCTAGAGGTTTTTTCCAAGCAATAAAATTATAGGCATGAAATACATTTGAACTATTTTCTCCAAAGCACATCGCAGAAATCACAAGAGGACACAAAAATGACTTCCTCCCACTAAAATAGCTGAAACAAAAGTGATAAAAATAAATTCACGGTTAAAAATACCCAAAGACTGGTAGGGTAACAGGCTATCATTATGCACAATCTGGCCTGCAATTAATGACTCCACAAGGTTGCAAATTGCTGACTTCTTCACCAGTTTCAAAGTGATCCACGCTTTCTGTGTTTGAGGAAGGTAGGTCTCGCCAGAGAGGCTTCTTACAGTCTGAGAACCCACATGGCGAGTGGGGTCCTTGTGCTCACGGTTTTGATGTGCAGGTGCCTGCAGCATCTGGCTGGAAGTTCTTTTGTCTTTACAGAATCGCCAAAGAAAATATGTTGAACAGTGATCATACTCCATGAGTGGTAATTGTCAGCTGTATTGTCGCTGTTCATGTGACCTCTCTAAGAACCTCCACAATGGCTGGACATTTAAAACATGGTAACATGGCATTTTAACCTCTAAACACAGGGGCTGGATTGTTGGCTGAGCATGGCTTCATTTTCTGGTTTGACTTGAGCTGCTATCTTCTCGTGCTTTTTCTTTCAGCCATGTTTACCAGGGAATGAGGAGAGTACAGGAGTTCAAATCTAGAGCGCAAATTTATTCTCCTCTTCCCCTTTCTTCTTTTCTTCCTCCTCCTTCTCCTCCTTCTCTTCCCTCTCTTTCTTCTCATAAACAAGATCAAACCCAGGCCTTCATGCATTGCCAGGCAAGAGCTCTACCACTGAGCTACATTTCCAGCCCAGATTGCCTGAGAACGGGAAATAAAAGTGTTACCTGTTGGAATTTTCACTCTGGTTAGCATTAGCACTTTGGGGAAAATGACAAAGAGGGTGAGATACACTTACTGAATGTTCAGTTATTTGAGTGAAAGCTGTGTGCGTGCAGCCAGCGTCAGACCACAAGCATTCACCTTGCTAACTCATTTCCTTCTTGCACGGTTATTTTGTGGTAGAACTGAGATGCTCTGCAATGTCGGCAACTTCACCGTGCACTTTCCAAGTGGTGAGCGGCCTCTCTGGTCCCTTTTTTGAGTTGTTAGATAGCTGTCAGGCCTCAGGAGACACAGGTGTCCACACTCATCTCCCGAGGGCCAGGCAACCGAGGCCCTTCTGAGTCCCTCACTGCCCTGTCCCCTCTTAGCAGGGTTACTTCTATGTTGTTGGCTGGATGGCCTGGGGTCCACCATCTTTGCTGGGCACTGGGACCCTTGCCTGTGTAACCCATACACTTATCTGCCAAGCAAGGCTGGTAACTCCTGTTTCTAGCAACAGAGAGGAGGAAAAAAAAAGCCACGAGATGTCTGAGCCATTGAGTGTAATGTCAGTTACCTACAATTTTTAAATTGTAGCAAGATACATGCGATACAGAAGTTACCCTTTGAACCATTTTTAAGTGCACAGTTCTAAGCCATTATGTATATTCATCTAGATGACCAACTATCACCACAAACCATCTGAACTGTTTTGATCTTGCAAAACGGAAGCACCCCTGCACCCGCTAAACAACTCCTTGTTCTCCCCTCCCTAGATCCTGGAAAACACCATTGAGTGTCTGTCACTGTGAGGTTGTCTACTTTTGTAACTCGCATCATAAAACATTTGTCCACACAGCACAATGCTCTTGGTGCTCGCCCTCGAGGTATGTGTCAGGATTTCTTCCCATTTGAAGGCTGAATGACTTTCTGCCGTGTGGATGTACCTGGTTTCATGAAGCCATTCGTCTATCAGTGGAAATCGAGGTTGTTCTCCTCTTTGGTCTGCTGTGAATGAGGCAACCATGAGCACGTGTGTACGAAGATCCATTCAGCTACTCACATTTATTCCTCTGCAGACATGCACAGAAGCAGAATTGTGAAGCATGCAGTAATTTTATGTTTAGTTATGGGCAGTGTGGTAGCACTATTTCACAGCCCCACAAATGGTGCACAAGGGTTGCAGTTGCTCCATATTCTTGTCCACACTTTTTGTTGTTGATTTACTTTTTATTGTAATAATCATCCCACTGGGTGTGAGGTTGATTTACCTTTCTCTAGTGATTTGTGATGTTTAGCATGAAAATGTATTTCTTGGTCATTTGTTTATGCTCTTTGCATAAACACCTGTGTCTGGTACTTTTTATTACTATCAGAAAGTTTACACAAGGAGGCAAAAATGAGATGGATAATTAGCTAGAAAGAATAGAAAAGAGCACAGAAAGACCCATGCAAGATTTAAGACAAATCAGTTAATCCTCTTGGCTTAGTGCCTCACCTAGCCAATGTGGGGCGGGGGGAGTCAAGCTGACCTTGACTTGGTGGACACAGCTCTCAGTGCAGTGGTCACCATTAGAAGCTTTCCGATAGTTCAGAATATGATCTGTCATGTTAATGCCAAAGATACTGGGCTCACTGTCAAAGATGTGTTCTGTTTTAAATATTTTAGAAGAAGCTGAATAGACCCATCTCCAGTCCAGCATTTGCCATTTAAACCTTGATTTTGGAAGCCTGGAAAGAACATCTGGCTGGCAAAGAGAAAATTTGCAACAGTGATTCTGATTTTGAGTGGAAACTGAACACAGAGAACCCCTGAGAAGAGAAGGCTTCTTGTTGAGCCCAGATTCCCCTGGTTTGTTCCCCACCCGTGCAATGCAGGTAGGAATCCTTGGCCTCACCCCCACAGATGGCGACTTGATATGGCTGAATTTTTGGTCATAAATCCTTTATACATCTTTGCAAGACCCATGTTGTGCTTTTTCCCCATCAGTCTTATTATCAATTGTGATACCTGAATCACAGCTGATACCTGAACAGGACCGACCTCTGGGCCAGGTCTGTGAGATATGCTGTCACTTCCTTAGGAGGTGAGAGCTGGCAGAAAATGCCCAGGCTTGCAGCTCTTCCAGAAGTCATCACATTGTCCAGGAAGCACCTGGTCACTGTGTCAAGGGTCTTTGCAGGGACTGAGTGAGACAAATGTGGAAATGCTGAATGAGAGTACCTGCTGTGACAGCTCTGATGTGGAGGGCCATTGACATGGGTCACCAGGGACACAGCCAGGCCATGCTGAATCACAGCACAGGGAAAGCTCTCTGCTTCTTGTCCCTTGCATCCACTTGAATTCTCTTAAATTAAAAGAATATGATGAATAACTGTCTGACTGTCCTACTTAGCAATAATTTATTAACATCCTTTGCAGTGTTGGGAGAAGGTTATATGTGGAAGTTTCATTTCATTGTGTTTTAAACTTTAAGATAAAGATTAGTTCAGTGTTTATCTTCCATATTAAGTGCCACCCACTAAAGTGTTCTGGTGACAGTTTTCCTCTTCTTGTAGAATTCACATTCACAGGAGCAGCGTGAGACACTTGGGCAGCACTGCATACCAAGAGGAGGGGGAACCAGGTGACCTCCCTGCTGTTATCTGAGTGACTACCATGACTGCTGGGGCCTGTGCTGGTCGTGACTGAGCACCCATGTGCTGGCTACTTGTTGCCCACTGAGTGCCAGCCCACCGTGCCGGAGCAGCCAGACTTTCCATAATTTGGGCACAAGATACCCTCAGCGCTGGCACTGTGGCTGTTCTACTTGTACTAATCCCCATCTGGTAGAACAAGCTAGGCTGTCTTGCTAAGGGAAACGGGTTTCTGCTGGAAATCCCGGCCTCAAGTCTGTTTTCTAGAAGCAGTCAGGTTTTGTAGAAGTCAAGGACTGCAAGCACTCCTGGCTCCTCTCTGCTCATCCCACAGGATCCCAGGCACCACAGGCTCTGCTTGTCCAGGCAGTAGTCCGGGGACACCCTGAGCACCCAGATGCTGGCAGGACACATGGCCCCTCAGTGCTGAGCCCCGGCACACACCACTGCATTTATTCCCCACCCCAACCTGGCTCTCGGCCTCCTGTTCCACAGAGGCTGGGGGCCCACGGCCTGCCTTCCTGCACTGCGTCGCAGAGACCACGGACCAGGATCTCCTTCCCCAAGCGGAAGTCTTGCTGCGAGGTTGAAGGTCCAAGATAATGTGGTGCTGCCCTTGAGGCCTTCTGCTGACAAGACAGTGGGTTCCTTGTCTCCAGCACCCCAACATCCTGGCGTTTCGGATGTCAGGAGGCGGAACTGAGGCACCCATGGGCATCTGTGTTTTGCTCACCTGCAGAGCAGCAAGGGTGGCATCGCCGCATCTCAGTACAGGGGCTTCCAGATCCTGCACCTCAACTCCCACAGCTCCTGAAGGCAGCAGCTCGATGAGGGCCTGGCTTCCCCTCTGGGTGACAGTCCCAGTGTGAGGATGGGAGCCAGCCACTGGGGTTCTGCCAGTCTTTCTGAAAACACCCAGTTCTCGTGAGGAATTCCTTTCTGCTTCAGATGGAGAAAACAATTTTTCCTCTGCAAACGAACTGACTGGTAAGGCTGGGACTTACTATTTTGAGTCATAAATGAGGTAATGGGGGCCCAGGAAGGTTAAGAGCAAATGGTGGATAAGTGCCAGAAGACGGGTGTGACCCTGCCAGTTATCTCTAAAGGCAATGTGTCCACCTCCCACCTTCAGGCTGCCCCGAAGCAAATCTGAACCCGGAAGTAGTAAAGACGCGCAAGGCCCCTCTGACAGCAAACAGGGTGTGTGTCTTGAAAACCTGCCTTTGCCCACATGTCTGATGCTGGGGAGAGGCTAACAAATCTTCTTTCAACTGTATTGTATTCTTCCAGAAAACAAAAAGCAAAAGTGTGAAGAAACTTTATGAGACGGCTAAAAAGGAAAAGGAAATTAACAGCAGGGAGTGTGAGCTACCACCTCAGCTGTCCTGCCCCCTGGGCAGCTCAGGGACCAGGGCCTTCACACTGCCACCAGGTCAGGGTGTGAGGTGACTCTTGGGGTGACTGCGTATCTGAAACTGAGACTCACACTCCTGTGAGAGACTGCTAAATGCCCAAACCCTCAGCAAAGCTCGTCTTAGTCGGAACTCTGGATCTTAGATGCATCATCTGTCGGCAGCTGGCACGGATTTGGAGGTAAGTGTATGTTACTGTAATAGGACAGTAACACTCAAGCACAGAAATTGGCACGCAGTGTCAAGGGATTTCTGGCAGAAGTAAATGCAAGCCTTATCTGAAGGACAAGTTCTCACATGATTCTTATGGATAAAACTCTAATGATGACGAATTACAATCTACAGTCATAGAGCAGAAGAGCAAATAATTAATTCACCAAGAATGAAAGCCAATCAATAGAATCACTAAATTGTAGGATTGGGTCTTCCTTTAAAAGCTTTAGAGGATAAAACTATTAAATAAACATTATAAAATATTCTTAAAATGATCACGTGCATACCAGATGAAAATTTAAAAATGTATGAAAATATTATGAATAGGAAAGTTAGATTTTAAAAAATAAATAGAACTTCTAGAAGTCAAAAATACATAGTATTAAAACATTATTAGAGCCTAGAACAACATATTAGATGCAGTTTAAGAAGCATTGTTGGATGAACTATCTAAAAGATCTGTAACTCAGAGGTGAAAAAGGCAGAAAATATGAAACATGTAGGAGAGAAATTTAGCATATATTCGATGGGTACTAGAGGGTAAAAGCAGAAAGAACGGGGCACAATTATGTTTGAAGATTAAGCTCTTGCAGTTTTCTCAGAGTTCAGACAAATGTCCCTCAGTGATTTCAATACGGACTATTCCTGAGGAAGACACTTTACAGAACCATTCACACGAAGATATTGATTATCAAAAAATAAAGGAGGATTTAAATCATAGAACTTCAAAACATAAGAAAAGACTAGACTCAATAAAACTCTCAACACTTAACCTTAGTGCAAGGGTTAGCAAACCGTGGCCCATGATCAGGGGACTTTACTGGCACACTGTCATTACATTACATGCTTTTTTGAAAAATGTAAATTAAAGGAAGACAATTTATTCAAAGAATTGGGGGTGAGGAGAAGATAATTCTCTGCAGACTCGGGGGCATTGGAAAGGCAAATACTGCACATTTTTATGGCCGCCTTTGTGCTACAGCAGCGCAGCTGAGTACTTGTGCTGGAAATCATGGGATCTGCAGAAGCTTAAGTGTTTGCCATCCTGCCGTTTATGACAAAGTTTAGCGATCCCTGGTGTAGAGGGTAGGATTCAGTGAAACGAGCGGGATGGTGAGACATGCAACCCAGTGCTAGGAAACAGAAATGACCTTTGTGCACGAACAGGCCAAGCTGCAGACAGTAGCTCCCCCATGAAGCGATCACCACTCCTGACAAAATTCATCACTGGCACCAATTTTCCTTTGTATAGTATCTTAGGCATACACAGTACCTACACGAAACTCATCCCAAGTGTCACACTATCATCATACATTAGTTAGGACATTTATTAGTGTCCTTTTGTCAACAAAAAGGAAATTGAGGCCTTCTGAAGTTATGCAGTTTATGCAAGATCACTCAGCTAGTGGGAGGTGGGCTGGGAGAGTTGATGCCAGGTCTCAGAATTTGAGTTCGAGATTCTACAGTCTTTAAAGATAATTGGCTGGAAACAGACAGGAAATAGAAACCCAGCTGAAAACCTATTTAATCTATAACATGTGAGCCAGCGTTTTCTAAGTAGGTTAAACGTATTTGACCTGCATACTTGCTGCTGTTAGCAATTAAACAGGTTAGTTTCATTTTCCTTCTTACAGGCTTTATTTCCAGAGAGGATGCTGTTTAGAAAAGAGTACTGAGCTGGTGGTTCATCAGTACCACTTTTTTCCTCTTGTGGGGCTATGACTGCCCCAGCCCCCTTTACTGGCTGGTTTTGGCAAAGGTGCTGATCTTGGACTCTGAGTTTCACCTCTGGAAGTGTGGCGAAGACAAATCTTCTTGAAGAGTGCCAACACCTGGTTCTTTCCTCTACCTCTAACCAGCTGTGTCAGAATCCCCAGTCTCAAGTTTTAAAAGCTCCCCAGTTACATTTATCAGTTTTCTGTTATTGTGACAAACTATCTGTGGTGACTCAACTTCTCATGATTTCTGTGGTTGTAGTCCATGGTTATGTGGCCAATCAGTTGAAGGTTCCTTTTTTTAATCCATGAATCAGTAAAGTCCACCTCTGCTAGTGGCCCGGGTACACTGGTCAGCACCAGTTTATGCAGAATGGCATCAGTCAGCACTGTGGGGTGTTGGTCTCTGCTGCTACCAGCTGTCACCATTCAACACTACGTGGCCAATCCTCTAACACGCTGGCCTTTGGAGGATACTCCATACCACAGCACTAGTGTTCCTAAAATGTATTCAGGGCTAAGAACTAGATTTTCATGAAAACAAGGAAGTTCGAGAGATGCCACTCGGTTTGCTTCCCTCATGACTGAACAGAATGGTCCATGCAGTGTTGACATTGCCTGCTAGAGGGACACAGGTACGAGTGCACTGAGTCGGACTTTCCTTCTGCTTTCACTGATGTGTGTGCCATGCCTGTGTTGCATTTGTATAGGATGGAAAATGTATCAGAACCCAATGTTCCTACAACACTCCACCTCAGGCATCACAGCCCTCCTGGGAGCAGTAAGATGACAGCGTAGGGGAGGAAAACAAAACGAGCTTCCTATCGCTTCTCATGACTGGCAGCAAACATGGGACTAACTACTGCAAGGTGGGTAGGAGGTCTTTGATGCCCTTGTAAACCAAGGCTTGGCTTAGATGAGATTGGTGCCCATTTGAGGGACCCTCCTCTTTGGGGTGGGCTCTGTTGGATATAGGGAAACAGCAGGTGAGCAGTATTCCAATCGGGTTTGACATTATGTATACCCGGAGTGAAGTCTAACACTTCCTGGTCTGTGAGAAGAAGCATGGGAGCTTCATATGGGTCAAACCAAGGAACAGAAACTGTGTGACTGAGGGCTGACCTGTAGACTCCCCATGGCATGGAAACTTCTAGAATGATTGCCCCCTGAAATGTCGGCAATGGAAGGGGCTTTCCCAAGATAGTGTGTTGAAGCTTTGGGCAACACTGCATGTTGTGTTCCATGGAGAAACACTCCTGAGAGAAATGTGGAGTGTGGGACACAGCGTATCCCCTTTCTGAGGTGACTACACACCCGACCCCATCAGAAAGCTGCATGCCGCTCTCTGGCTGCAAATCACGAGGACGTTCTGAAAGGTCAGGAGATTTGCAAATTGAGGGCTGGACAAAAGCATCTGAGATGTATTTCTGATCAAATAATGATTTATTTCTGCACATATGAAAGTGGGTTTTTGAAGTTACTGAATTAATTGTTTTTGTTCAACAGCCAGTTCAGAGAAAGGGCTTATTAATCCCTTTGGAAGATGACTATAGAAAACATGTTCTCTAAGATTAAGATCACGTCCTTTCTATAAGTCCTGATGGAAAGCTCTTTACTTGGCCCTAAAGTTAGAACAAGACCTTTTTGGAAACCACAAAGTCCAACAAATGTCGAGTGGACGTTTTGCACTGGAGCCTTTCCAAGGAGAATGAACTTCCTCAGTGTTATTTTTAGTTGCTTGCACATAGTTTAGTTTACACTGTCCACATGAGTCTAATTGTAGGATTTGTGTTTTTTTTTAGTCAAATCTAAAATCTCTATATAAGTAACCACAAACATCAATTCAGGGTGGCGGAAATTCTGCCTCCCAATTCTAAATACTGAGCCATATGGAAGGACACAGGGAACGACTTCAGGTAAAGTAATTCAGAATTTTCCTTTATTAGTTTCAGTCTCATTTGGAAAAATTAACTCTGAGATCCTCCCGCTCCACTTCTCCCCCTTTCTCCCTTCTTTCCTCTTCTTATATTTTTAGAAGATTACAGCTGAGACACATTTTATATCTACTCCTTTTATAGACAAGGAAATTATTCTAGAGAAGACATTTTATTAAGATGGTATTGTAAAATCATATCTTTGTCCTTTTCTTTTCTGTGTCTCTCCCTAACCCATATCCTATCTTGTTAAAAATGAGACCCAAAAGGTGACTTGGAAATTCATAACAAGTTTCAGAGCCTTTACCAAGAATATAGCATTTCTTTTCCTCCAAAAGGGGAATTTTCAGAGTGTTGGCTTTCAGTGACCATTTTCTTGTCTATGTGCACTACCTTCTAGGCCCATCACCAAATATTTATATCTTGCCCTCAATGAACACACATTTGGTGTCATTTCACCTCAAATTACATTTTAGAAACATATTTCCACTTCTAAAAAAGAGGATGGGGGAGACGGAGAGAGAAAAGGAGGAGAGATTAAGAGAGACAGACAGAGAGATCTACTTGTGGGTCTGTGATAGTTGTGCATTTTTGTAACCTGAATAGAAATAAGGAGTTCTAGCTCCTCATCCTTCACACACACAGAAAAACCCTCTAAGATTTAATGTCAAAATGTAACCAGTGTGCATGGTCCCATAGTCAGCATGTTAAGATTCATGTGGATTTAGCTTGCATCTAGCACGCCTCCACATGGGGTCACAGATCTGCCCTCTGAAGGCTGACTGTCTAGGGTGAGGCTGTAATTGCACCTGTGTCACCACCTCTCATGTCTGCTAAGGGGTACGGATAACGTTAGTTCGTATGCTTGGGAGTCAGAGAGACTCGCTCTGGGAGGACAGCTATTTTCACGTGGAGAGACATTTAAAATAGTTTTGTAAGAAAAGGAAGGGGAGGAACATTTCAGAGAACAGGGAGAGCGTGGTTCTAAAAGGCACAGAGTGACAGGAAGTCTGCACTGGCTGCGTACCCCTTTCTTCGCCCAGGTTTTCTAAAAGTCCTGTGAGCCTCATTCCTGTCCTGAGCCCATCTTTCTTGGTCCAGGCTGCTCTTAAGTGTGGGACAGTGTTAACAGCAAGTCCCAGTCAGTGCAGAGTGAACAGAACAGTGGGCAGCTGCTGAGCTGCGTCACTGGGTGCCGTGAGCTTCGACAGAAGGGCTGAAAAGGTTTTCCTCCATGGATATGGCCACAGCTGTGCTGAGTAACAGAGCTGGAGGTAGAGTTACGATCCACTAATGACAAATTAGAATTCATGTGAGTTTAACAAGTCTGCTAAATACAAAATCAATATAAAAATCAATTGAAATATCACCTATCAGAAAAACACTATTACAAAGCAAAACATAATATTTTATGTTTAACATAGCATTAAAATATCACAAATCTAGTAACAAATCTAACAAAAAATATGCATGAATTCTACAGAGGACAAAACACCCAATAAAGATTTTGCTTTGGTACATGAGAGCAGACCTTGCTACATGGAGACATACGCCAAGCTTATTGATTGGAAAATGCAGTGTGGTAAAGATGTCTGTGCAATTCTTAGCCACACGGGCAGAGAATTCATACACAGATCCATGGATATGACGATACTAGTATAGAACAAAAGTAACACTGACGGATTATTAGTTTTGGGGTATTTGGTATTCATAAGGAAAAAATAAAAATGTCTCATCACAAGAAGTAAGAAAAGCAACTGACAAACAACATGTAACAATCTAAGTTATAGAACTTTTAGAAGACGATACACAAGAACCTCTTTTGCTACCTTCATTATGTGGAAAAATGTCTTAATAGGTACAGAAACATAAAATAAATAGGACTGCATTAAAATTAAGAGCTTTCATTAATCCAAAAATAAACTCCCTTCAAAAGAATTAAAATACAGTTTATAAAAGGCAGATGTTTATAACAAGGGGCAAATACCCAGAACATCTAAGGGACTCCTCCACATCAATAAGATAAAGACTAATTGGGGGGAAATGAGCAGAAGACGGAAGAGATATTCCACAATGAGGAAATCCACATGACCAACAGCCAGAGGGGTGAGGCCCCTGATCTTTACAGTAAGAAGGAAACGCAAATGAAACCGAAGGAGATCCCACTGCAAATATGAGGTCTCTGGTAAAGATGTAGAAGCCTGAAAGTCCATGTTGAAGGGACAGTGGTGAGTCTGACTCTTGCTGTGCTTTGAGAAGTCAGGCAGCACAGCATTGTCTCCGCAGAAGGTTTCTTAGTATCATCTGACCTCTATGTGGCCCAGCAGCTCCTCTGTTGGTGTGTATCTCAGAAATTTCTGTGCATTTCTGTGCAAGAACTTTCTAGCAGTACATCTGAAGTAGTGGAATTGCAACTCCCAAATAGCTATTTTGAGCACAAACAGATCAATGCATTAACGATTATATATCAGCGGAAATGAATAAATTGCAACCAAGCACTATAACAAAGATGAATTTCTGTGTCCGAAGAGGAAATTAAGGCACCAAATACCACTTAAATCCCTGCAGTGTACCTAGGGCTCCAGAGCCAGGCAGCACTGGTGTGCATGCAAGGTTGTATGCATAGTTGGTGAAGCTGGTAAATAAGAGCACAATAAAGAATTTATCATAATATCAGGAAAATGAAGACCAGTGGAGGGAGAGAGAGGGTCATAGTCACAGAGAGGTAAACCAAAGATGCCTGGAGGTTTTGACTGAGACCTGTGTGTGTCAAGTGTGTAACTTTATTTCTCCAAATATATCCACAAAAGAAAGTGGGGCTGGATGGGGTGAGGGGGCAGGCAGGTAGGAAAAGCATCCTAGTGTTATTAGGGGAAAATGCAGCTCCCATCCTGCTAGATGTCAGATATGCTGAGCTCTGCCCCTGAAGTTGAAGAATGAATTCCAAAGGACAAAGGAGGTTCACAGGAGTAAAAGTTTGTTGGAGAGGAAGAATAGCTCCTGAGAGACAGGAGGGGACCTGGAAATGGGCTGCCAGGAGGCCCTTTGTCAGGGTAATTTACACAGCAAAGTCACAATACCAGCCACAGAGTGGCCCAAACCACAGTCAACCTGTAGGATTTTAAATGTATCCACTTGGCTGATATTGGTCCAATAGGGAACCAAATCTCATAGCAAGGGTACATGAACAGAACAAACACATCTTTGGTAAGAGATGGGTGACTGACGCCTCTCTGGACTTCCTGAACCTGGTGGTGCTGACTACACTATAATTCCAAGTTATTCTCATTCTTCAGGGAGGTTTGTAGGCCTGGCTGCTGCATCTTCATCCTGAGGCCTGGTTTTCTTCAGAGGCGTCTCCGGTCACAATTCTGATGTCTTTATTCTTTCTGCTGATTCCTTTGAGACCCCAGTCCCTCTCTGAGTAGCTATTAATTTCTATGTGACTTAGCTGCTTATAATCCTAGAACATAGCAGCAATACTGGCCAGTGACCCATGGGCCGAGAGCAGGAGGAACTGCGGCCTCTCCAAGGAGACCAGCCATGTTCTCCAGCCTTCACGTGTGCTGTAGTATTTGCCTTTCAAAGTAGTGAATAAAGTTTGCACTTTGTAGTCCTTAATTTTTCCACAAATAAACTGATACATCAAAAACATAAAGTAAGTACATCAGTGTTTTACCTCTGAAGATCAGAAAATACTTATAGCTAATAGTATATAATCAGTGCATGATACATTACTTTGCACGATATTAATTTTTGTTAGATTTAAAAAGCTGCTACTTTCATCTCAGACATTACATCAGTGTTCATCATTCTTTTTATACTTTCACTATTCTAGTACTAATCTTTTTATCCACTAAGATAGCAAAAAACTTGCACTGATTAGTAAACACATAAACTAACATGCATGTTTCTAATACCACAGCAGCAAAAAGCTAAAAGGAATAAATTGCTTCTGCATATGCTGATTTGGATAAATTTTGAGGAACTGTTTCAAGACTCATGAAAAGAATTTAAAAGTGATTTTTAAAAATTACCTAAATTTTGTTCAAATTATATTAATTCCATTGCTTTAGACATAAGGTGCTGTCCGCTAGCTGGTGTCTCCACGTAACTGGCAGAGAAGCAGCTGGGGAAGTTTGTCCTCTTATTATACCGCTGATTCGATCCCATTTCTAACACATAACCTGAGTAAGTGTCTGCCCATACCCCTTTGTATCTTATCCAAACAATACCAAGCACAGTAAAAATCCTAGCTGAAAATAGTTTTTGGCAACTTTTTTAACCACAGAAAGTGATTTTCTATTATCTTTGCCACCCAATAGGAAGAATTGATGGTTCGTTAATCAAGAAAAGTTTCATTAAAAAAATTTATCTTTACCTTGAGTGTAACCTCACGGGAAAGCCAATGATAAAACTTAAATTAGAAGACTGAAATACACTTTAGTCTTCTGCCACTAAAATATGAATGTCTCCACCTACTTTCTAATTCAATACTCAGTAACTGTTATTAATTTGATTGATACACATGGGTGACTAAATATTGTGGGGAATTAACAATTAAGCATTCCTTTTCATTTTTGATTATTTATTCAGTGAAAACTGAAGGTAAAGCACAGAGATACCGAGGGTATAGTCATGGACAGTGGAGGGCCAGGATTCACTCGAACACTGATTCCACGTCGTTCGTGGTCAGTGGATAGACAGGTACAATGGTCACTCTCCCTAACATGGAAGTGTTTTGCCCATGTCCACCGATTCCTTACTTCCAAGTTGAACGGCTGCCCCTCGGTTTTTATCTTTCCAGTGTGTTTCCCTCTTCCTCCCTTCCTCCTTCCCAGCTGCTCTGTCCTGCCCTCACAGCCCACCGAACATTTTTCCAGGTCCTGACATGTTCTCCCTCTGAAGAACCACTCCAGTCCATGCCCTTGGTCCCTTCAGGCAGCTTCACTTCCTTCCTAACAGGGACAAATTTCTACCTAACCCCCAACTGTGTCCTGTGCCCTAAAACTAGTACCCACACTGCAGTCAGACAAGTATCACAAAAATACAAATGGGTCTCTTCTGTGCATGGACCTCTTCAGTGGTGACCATCACAACACAATAAATGACATGAAAAGGCCCCATTCACTTCCTTCCTGCCCTGGTTCTTACCTCACTTGGTCCTCATCTTGTTCCAGCAGAACTGAACAACTAACAGTGGTAATCAGTTGGTACTGACCACTTCCGTACATCAAACCAGTTCACAGCATCCTGCCATCCCCACCCTCATGAACACTCTGGAAGCTGCTGTTCTTACTTTATTTTTAGTTGACACATAATAATTGTACATACGGATGGGTGTGGTGTGATGTTTCCAGACACGGGTATGCTGTGTAATGAGCAAATCAGGGCAGTTACCAGAACCATCACCTCCAACATGTGTCATTTTTGAGGTGGGAGATTCAGTGTCCCATCCTGCAGCTGTTGTGGAATATAGAACAGATTACCGTGGGCGATGGCCACAGTGCTGTGCAGCAGAATGACAGGCTCGTTCCTCCTCCCTAGCTGTTCTCATTATTATCTGGGCGTTTCAGGTGAAGGAACTGCAGTTCAGAAGAGATGACTCGGTGCACAAAGTTGCATGGTTGCCTGAGAGTTAGGGAAGCAGAATCAAACCCAGGGACCAGACTCCAAGGCCACCATCCCTTCTCTTTGCTTGCATGTCTTTGCTGGCAGGTTCCTTAAAGAACTCATGGCCCCTTTGCGCCTTTGCACAGAACCACTTCCTCTTCTTTCAGCCTGGCTACATCCAAACCACCCTGCATTGGCAGTTTCCATTCTTCTTGCCCTTTCTACAGCTTGGCCCTATTGCAATCCTTACTCACTTTGGCCCTATGCAGTTCGCCCCATCAAAACATATTCAAAACATGTGTGCATTGGCTCAAGTCCTCTTGGCGTGTGTTCTGTTTGAGTCTTCAGTGCTGGTGATTGTGCTGGTGCAGATGCACGATCAACCATGGTGATTTTACCCTCATGGCACATTTGACACCATCTGGAGTCCTTTAGTTGTCACAACTTGGGGAAGCATACAACTGGCATTGAGTGCAGATAAACACCCTACAGTGAGCAAGCAACAAACCCCAGCAAACCTGACCCAAATGTAGTGGACATAGGCTGCATACACAGCGGTCAGGGAGCACACTGAGAAGGGAGAGAGGAACCTATGGACGCATTTATTTGCTCCCAGGGCATCACCCAAACAGATTTTCATGGGCGTTTTAAGTGGTGGGTTTAAAGAAGGCAGGCGTGACTTCCGAGAGTCATGCTGGGACTGAGACGTGGCTGCCATGTAGAGTCAGGCAGGCTGTGTCCGGCTGGTTCACGGGAGCGAGGTGGTCGCCAGGCCACAGTTACACAGGGCAGCTTATGGGTGCATCACTGTGAAGAACTGGGAGGAGATGAAGTGCTGTAAGCCATTAAGGGTGACTGAGCTCTGGCATATGAAGGTCCAATTTATATTTAAAATGGAGATGGAGGCGACAAAATCTGAGTGCTCTTACAAAGGTGGGCTAAAGAAAGGCTCTGAGGTCACCCTCCAGGTTTCCACAGAGAAGTCAGTTGTGAAGGGCAGCTCTTTCCCAGGCTGCCTAGGAACCTCACCATGGTTAACAGAAGCCTTAATTTATCTCACTTTGTTAAACTGGCTTATAGCTGGCCTCTGAGACACCACTTAGCTGGATCATATAGCTAGAAAGCAATGGGACCGGTAAGGTTATACATGGCATCTTCCCCATTCATTGTTTTATTAACGCTGTTGGTAGAATCCAGATCCCACTTGCGGCTTGGTGCGGTCCACCATCCTAACTCAAACTTCCACACATTCTGCCAGTCACGGTGAGCTCACAGCACTTCTCTAGGCCAGTGCAAAGCCAGAATTAATGTGGCTTAACACAGAGCTGCAACCTCCACTGTATCTGAAGAATTACATATGCATCCACTGTTAGCTGCTAGCAGTGATAGAAGAGAGAAGAGAATTCCATAGTTCCAGACAAAAAATAGTTTCCGGCACAGAAACCATGATCACAATCTATTTTTCCTAAATAAGGTGATAGTTTTCTTACATCTTCTTTAAAAAAAGATTAATCAAAATGTTAATGAATGTTAAGTGACTTTTGGAGATTCTCCTAGAATAAGTTTTTCTTTCTTTTCTATTTTTTAAAAAACATTTTCTTGAAAAGGAAGTCTATAATAAATGTGTGAAGTTATTTTGGGGACTTTTTTTGGAGCTAAATAAGATCTTTGCATACAGAATGACTTTCAGATGAAAACTTGGCCTGGACATGGGAAGGCTGTGAATCCACTGAGTTAAGTCTGGATAGGACTTCCAGGCCCAGGGGAGGGGTCACACCGATGACAGAAAGCTGGAGTCTCATTCTCTTCTTACACAGTAGAAAGTCAGTGTAAGAGGTTTTGCATTTCAGTTAATGTTTGAGATTTGAGTAGTAACTAATTGTACTGATGTTTCAAATGTTTTGCAATGCTCCACTATCATCAGATGACTTATCCAAGCCCAGATTTTAACTTCTACCTTCCACGAGTAAGAATTGCTAAGGATAAGTCAACAAATTATCTCAGACTCCTGTATGTTAAATATCAAGAGTAATCAGCCCAGGAGAAGTTGAGGAGAGAACTACAGACACCTCAGACACCTCCTTAATTTGCTGCTTTCAGGTTTGTACTTATGATTACCTAGCAGAGAACATTGCACATCAGAGGAAATATTTTTGAGTGAATTAATATGGATGAGTGCCTTAGTTACTTTTCCTGTTGCTCAGACAGAATACTCAACACTCAATGGTAAAGGTAAAGGAGGACAGGGTTACTTCAGCTCAGAGTTTGTAGAGGTTTCAGCCCAAAGTTGGCTGGCTCCAAGGCAGGGTGGCATGGCAGAGAGGCATCACAGAGGAGAAACAGTCCACGGCAAAGCAGGGCAGGGTAGGGCAGCAGCAGCAGCAGCAGCAGCAGCAGCAGTCTGTCTCTCCCTTTTATCTCTTCTGGGCTCCCTGCCCTTTGTGTGGTGCCACCCACACCCAGATGGGCCTTCCTGTTATACATACCCATAACTATGCCAAACCAATCAGTGGACTAATTTAGTAATCACACACTTAATCCCAGCATCTCTGCTGAAAAGCCCCATCTGTGACCAGATAAGGCTTTGGAGGGACATCTAAACACAAGCTACGACAGATGAAGTTACTTGAATGAACTTGCAAAACCAATTTGCCTTCTTTGACTCGGTATTTAACCTTAGCTAAAAGGCTAAGAGACGATGCTCTTAGACATATGATAAGTGGTGCTTAAAAAGTTCTATGTGATACTGTGTGATCTGAACTAGGTTTCTGGAATCGAACCTTGAGGGTACCGTTCACCTGCAATCTGTTCTTGGACAGGCTGCTCCATCTCCGCACCCCAGATTCTTCTTCTCCCCAGATTCTTCTTCTCTTAGATGAGGTCAGCAATACCTTTCTTTTTGTTGTGAGAGGTAATGAACCACACAACCAGAAGGTGCCCACAGGGTGCCTGCATGGAGTTTCAGCTTCAGGGCATGCACGGATGCCTCTGGATCCCCCAGTGCTCTGTATTCGGTTTCACTTAACTTCGATTCAGACATAGTTTCAGATTATTATCTCCGCTCTCCTCTGTGAGACTCACAGGACACATTCAGACTGTTGATTTACTTGCTTTTAGATGAAGACATAGAAACACACTTTCTCATTTGGAAAATGGAATGGAGGAAGACACTTTCATTTCCTTTCCTTTCTCACAATCATTTATCTTTCAAACTGTTGCAGGTTTCTACTTGAAGATTGCTTCTGCTACTTGAAGATCTGCTACTTGCAGATTGCTTCTGCACAGAACATGGGAAGGGCATGGATCTTTGCAAAATGCAGCACTGCAGATTCTGGGGTTGCTTTAATCCCTACAGGGTCTAATTCTTTTTAAATAGTCTCACTCTGCCCACAATCTACAATCTTCTCCCAGCAGAGCTGTGAGGAGGAGGGAGCTGAGTGGTCTCTTCTTTTGAAAGGAAGACCCTGGAAGAGAGGGAGTATAAGGGATTTTCTGAAACCCATCTGTAAGCTATGGACAGAGAAATTCTAATCCACATCTCCCAGTGATCCAAAGGACTTACTTCCTGATGACAAAGGGAAGACTACTTTGAACTTCAGAATTCCTAATATCACTACACAAATGCTTTAAACTTGGTAGCCTTTTCAGATAACCTGGCCTTGTTTTTTCATGTAGCTATAAATATCACCATGGCCGGCACAATTTTATGAAGCATTCCTAACTACAGAGTCATCTGCCAAAGTCTCAAGGCCCAGTGAAAGAGTCAGAATAGGATGAGATTGATTGCTACTGTGTGGCAGTGTGTATTGGAAGAGAAATTTCACTGACCTTCAGCTTTGCTTTTATAGGTGACGCATGACTTATTAAACTTTGTGAAAACTTGGGTTTGTTTGAAAAATTAGCAATAATTATACCAAAGGAAGACCAAAGGAAGAATGTGGGAAACACTTAACAAAATTTGAGTGTGTGGGTGATTTGGAGACTCATGCCAAGTTTCTCTTTCTTCCCAGCTGTAACTTTTTGAATGGTGAAGAGAGGTATACTTGCAATAAAGTGTGAAAACATAATGAACATAAATGAACAGTTCAGTCAGTTGTTACAAAGCAAGACACTAGGGTTGGTAAACACAGTCTTGACCATACATCTGAGACCTGCCTTATGCCACGTCTCCTCATGGTGAAACCTCTATCTTGAATTCTCATAGTAGTTAAGTTTTTCCTGGCTTTGAACTTTAATGAAAGCAAATTGTCTAATCTGCCCTACTTTGTGTGTTGCTTCTTTCAATCACTTAGCACACTTAGGACCCATGTTGTGGGTCACTATGTTGCATTCATCTTTGTTGTGGTGCTGTTCTCTAGTGTGCATGTTGTACCATCTATGGACTCAATCTCACATTGAAGGGTGTACAAGTCCTTTATGTTTTGGGGCTGGCTCACACAGCTGGAACCTTCCCCTGCACTAGAATGTTTTTACCACACTGGCTGTTAGGTTTGCCCACCCTTTTGCTAGAGTTTGAACCCAGGGCCTCGTACATGCTAGGCAAGTACTCTTCTGGTGATCTTTTGGGAATTTTACTATATTTTTCTTTAACTACTGAAATAGTCATATAAATTTTTCCTTCTGTTAATGTGCTAAATCAGAATGATTGCTCTTTTAAATTGATCACTTACTTTAAAACAATCTTGGGGACTGGGGATTTAGCTCAGTGGCATAAGCACCTGCCTGGCAAGTGCAAGGTCATGAGTTTGATCCCCGGTACAAGGTAAACAAACAAGCAAAAAAAATATCTTGCACTCCTGGAATGAATATACTTGGTTGTGAGTAGTGTCAGATTATATCTGTTATTATTTTGTTTAAATTTTTTGAAGCAAATTCACATGAGATTTGGACTTGCAATTTTCCTTTCTTTGGGAATTTTTTTCTTTGTCAGATTTTAGAATGAAGGTTATGCTGTTTTGTGAGTATGCTCCTAAAATAGAGATGTACAGTGGGTAAATAATGCCAGTAGTAATACTCCCTCCAACTAACCATAAGACCTTGGTGAGACTGACAAGAGTGTGGGTGACTCCTTCCTGCACACAGAGAATTTCAGGCAGGGTAAGGAATGTGCCAAGAAGGACTCCCCCAACTAGGAGAAAATCAAAAGGGCTTATGAGACACATGGGCACACAGTAGGGACACAGTAGATCTCAGCTGACACAAACACTATAGACAGGGAGATTTCATGACTTGGAGTAACCTGAAGATAAAGTAACAGCAGGAACTAAGAGTTGACCTATATCAATGTTCCTAGGCTTGTCAGCCCAGGAAGATTATAGGACTCACTCAACAGGTCCTGCAGGAGGAATTCATGTAACTGGCCCTCCTCTTCACTGTGGTACTCAGCAAGCAGACAAACATTAACCATACAATAAAACCCTAAGATCTATACTACCAACAGTTGAGACTATTGGGATTGAAAGACCAAATAATTACCCAAAGGGTGAAAATGACAAATGAAAAAGCAAAATGCAATCTCAAATATGTAGTCCATCAGGAGCAAGTACAGGTGACACTGAAATAAAGGACTTTAAAAGTCATACCCCAGAAATCTCTGAAAAGATAGCAAGTGAAACAAATAAACAAATCCATTAGGCTATAGAGGAAATCAAATTAGAAATAGACAGAAATAACAACCTTAGTAAAGGAGCTGGTCAGCATAGCCAGAGAAGAAATAGATTTAAAAAATGCAAGAACTTGGGAAATTGATTGAAACCTTGAATGAACAGTATAGAAAACAAGCAGAATCTATGAAACAAATTCAAAGAGTTATCCAAGAAACAAAAACCTCTATTGAAAGCTGGAAAAATCATTTAAATGAAGCTGAGGATAGAATTTTGGACCTTGAGGACAGGATCACAGTCAGCAATCATGAAAGAGTAGGACTTTTAAAAATAACAAAGTAACAAGAAATGACAATGCAGCAGCTTCATGATGATGCCAAGAGAAATAATATAATCCTAACAGGCATCAATGAAGATGCAGGGGTCAATGCAAATGACATAGGTAAACTATTCACAGAAGTAATAGCAGAAAATTACCCAAACATGGGGAAAAAATCTGATATACAGATAAGTGAGGCATATAGAACATCAAACAGTCACAACAAACATAAATCTACACCCAGAAATATAATAATTAAGATCTCAGACATACAGCATAAAAACAGAATACTAAAAGCTGTTAGAGAAATGACACATGTCACCTATCAAGGAAAGCCCATTAAAATCACAGCAGACTTTTCAGCAAAACTCTCAAGTCCAGATGAGCTTGGAGTGAGATATTTCAGGCCTGAAAGAAAACAACTTTCAACCCAGACTGATGTACCCAGCAAAACTTTTATTCAGATTTAATGAAGAAACAAGATACTTCCATGACAAAGAACAATGGAAGAAATTCATGTCCACCAAACCAACCCTAGAAAGAGTATTGAAAGACATACTAGATAGAGATAAAAATGACCACAATCTCCAGAACAACAACAGAAAGAAACCACCAGGTAAGACAAGCAATTAAACAAGGGGGAAAAGCAGAAAGCAAACATAACATGGCCAATTTGAGCCAGTACATATCAGTTATATCCATAGATATAAATGGCCTCAATTCACCTAGCATAAGAAATAGGCTGAGAGATTGGATCAAGAAACATGATCCCACAGTATGCTGTATTCAAGAAACACATCTGACACAAAAGGAAACTCATAGATTAAAAGTCAAAGGATGGAAAACAGTATTCCATGCAACAAGAACCCAGAAAAAACAGGGTTAACTATTCTATTTGCACACAATGTGAACTTCAAACCTAAAATGATTAGAAGAGATAAAGAAGGTCACTATAGACTTGTTAGTGGAAAAATTTAAGAGGAAGAACTAACAATTATAAATATATATGCACCAAATACAGGAGCACCCAACTATATAAGACAAATACTAATGGACATGAAAAGCCAAATACACAAGAACACAATTATAACAGGGGACCTCAACACCCCATTGTCACAAAGAGATAGATCAACTAGACATAAAGTCAGCAAAGAAATAATAGAACTGAATCATAGCTGTGAGCAATTGGACTTAGTAGATGTTTACAGAGTGTTCCAACCAGCCACATCAGAATACACATTCTTCTCAGCTGTGCATGGGACATTATCCAAAATAGACCATATATTATCCCATAAAACATTCTTAAGTAAATGCAAAGGTATTGAAATTATCCAATGTGTAATATCTGACCATAGCACACTGAAATTGGAAATTAATGGCAAAAGAAATTGAAAAACCTGCATAAATACATGGAAATTAAGTAACAAACTTTCTGAACAACCAGTGGGCTACAGGTGAAATTAAAGAAGAAATAAAGCAATACCTACAATTCAATGAAAATGCAGAAACAACATACTGTAATCTGTGGGATACAATGAAAGTGGTTTCAAGAGGGAAATACATAGCAATAAGTTGTCATATCAAGAAAACAGAATGAGCACAAATAAAACCTAATGCTTCATCACAAGCTTCTAGAAAAAGAACCCAAAGCTCATGAAAGAGAGGAAATTGTAAACCCAAAGCTCATGAAATTGTAAACCCAAAGCTCATGAAAGAGAGGAAATTGTAAAGATTAGAGTAGAAATCAAAAAACAATACAAAGAATTAATGAATCAAAAATCTGGTTTTTTGAGAGAATAAACAAAATTGACAAGCCTCTAGCTAACCTTATGAAGAAAAAGAAAGAAAACCTCAAATCCATGCAATAAGGACTGAAAAGAAGGAAATTACAACAGATCCCATGGAAATTCAAAAGATCATGAACACCTACTTTGAAAATCTCACTCACACAGAGTGGAAAACACAGAGGAAATGGACAGATTTCTAGAAACATATGAACTACCAATGCTCAACCAAGAAGATATAGCAATTTTGAATAACCCAATATCAGCTACTGAAATTGAAAATGTGGTTAAAACTTACCAACAAAGAAAATCCCAAGTGCTGAAGTATTCATGGTTGAATTCTACAAGAAATTTAGAGGATTTGATGCCAATACTCCTTAAACACGTCAATGAAATTGAAAGAGAAGCAATTCTCCCTATATCATTCCTGGAGGCAAGTATTACTCTGATACCAAAACCAGAGAAAGACCCAACCAAAAAGGAGAACTATAGGCCAATCTCACTAATGAACATTGATGCAAAGATTCTCAATAAAATACTGGCAAATAGAATGCAGCAAATCATCAAGAAGATTATACATTATGACCAAGTGGGATTCATTCCAGGAATGCAGGAACGATTTAACATATGCAAATCAATAAATGTAATACACTACATCAACAGAGCCAAAACCAAAAACCACATGGTCATCTCAATAGATGCAGAAAAAGCTTTTGATAAAGTCCAACACATGTTCATGATAAAAGCCCTTCAGAGACTCAGAATACACTTGTCTATCTCAATCTTATAAAGGCCATCTATGACAAACCAACAGCCAACGTTATACTAAATGGACAAAATTGAAAGCTTTCACTTTAAAAATCAGGAGCAAGACCAGGATGTCCACTATCACCACTCCTATTCAAAATAGTTCTGGAAACACTAGCCAGGGCAATCAGACAAGAGAGAGAAATAAAAGAAAGATAGGAAAGGAAGAAGTTAAATTATGACTATTTGCAGATGACACGATACTCTATATGGAAGACCCAAAAGTGTCCATTAAAAGACTATTAGAGGTAATAAGCAAATTCAGCAGTATAGCTGGATACAAAGTCAATGCTCAAAAATCAATAGCATTCTTGTGCACAAACAAAAACTCACTGAGAGAGAATTTATGGAAATATTGCCTTTCGCAATAGCATCTAAAAAATGACATACTTGGAAACCAACCTGACTAATAATGTAAAAGACCTTTATGCTGAAAGTTATGCTATGCTAAAAAAGGAGATTGAAGAAGATATTAGAAAGTGAAAGGATATTGCTCTTGCTCTTGCTCTTGGATAGGAAGAGCAAACATTGTGAAAATGGCCATACTCCCAAAACTGTTATACAGATTTAATGCAGTCCCAGTCAAATACCATTAACATACCTCACAGATCTAAAGAAAACACTCTTAAAATTTATTTGGAATCAGAAGAAACCTAGAATAGCAAAGGCAATTCTGGGCAACACAGGCAAGACAGGAGGCATCTCAACTCCTGACTTGAAACTGTATTACAAAGCTACAGTGATAAAATCAGTATGGTACTGGCAAAGAAATAGATCTGAGGATCAATAAAACAGATTAGAAGAGGAAAACACAACTACAAAGACACTCAGCTACCTGACATTTGACAAAAAGGTTAAACATGTTCACTGGAAGAAGGATAGCCTCCTTAATAAATGGTGTTAGAAAAACTGGCTTTCTATATGCTGAACACTGAAAATAGATCCATGTCTACCATCATGCACAAAACTAAGGTCTAAATGGATCAACGACCTAACTATTAAAAGAGAAACATTGGAAGACAAGGTAGGTAGAAGTCTTGGAGACATAGGGGTAGGCAGAGAATTCATGAACAAAATGCAAACTGCATGGGAAACACTTCAAAGAATCAACAATTAGGATCTCATATTATTGAAAAGTTTCTGCACTTCAAAAGAAATCACCAAAAGAGTGAAAAGAAAACCCACAGAATGGGAAAGAATTTTAGCCAGCAATCCCTCAGACAAAGGACTTATATCCAGAACATATAAAGAATTGAAAAACATCAAGCCCCCCAAATTCAAAGACCCTCTCCAAAAATGGTCATCTAGATGAACACACAGTTCTCAGATGAAGATATACAAATGGCAAATAAGTACATGAAGAAATGTTCACCATTACTGGTCATTCGAGAAATGCAAATTAAAACAGCATTAAGGTTTCATCTCACTCTGGAAAGAATAGCTGCCATCAAGAAATCAACTGATAACAAATGTTGGTGAGGTTGTGAGGAAAAAGGAACACTGCTCCACTGTTGGTGGGAGTGTAGACTGGTGCAACCACTATGGAAATCAATATGGAGAATTCTCAGAAGACTAGGATTGGAAGTTCCATTCAATCCAGCTATTCCCCTCCTGGGTATTTTCCCAGAAAATCTGAAAAGGTCATGTCACAGTGATATATGTGTACCCATGTTCATAGCAGCACAATTTTTAACACCCAAATCTTGGAAAGAATCAAAATGCCCATCAACTGCAGAGTGGATAAAAAAGATGTGGTATTTTTATACAATGGAATATTACTCAGCTATAAAAAGGATGCTCTTGAGGCCTTCATAGGGAAATGGAGACAACTTGAGACTATCCTCATAAGGGAAATAAATAAGAATCATACTCATAAGTATCACATTCTAGCGTAAAAAGTAATAAAAACTGTAGGGGTAATACAACCCAAAATGTGTAATTGCACTTGTAAAAAAGAGAGGAAAAGAAAGTGCTCTAAAGGATATAACTGCATGTATATTTAAGTGTGTAGGATTGATAACCATATTACTAAGTTTTTGTTGGATCGTTGAACAGAACTGCTTGCAGTCTCACTGCTTGAATGTCCACTTTGTATGGCTTTAATTTTGTAACTTGAACAACTATTTCTAAGAGGACAATATGTAATTTATCAACTAGTGATTTCTTACTGTTTATTTTTTTAAATTCTGTATTATTTCTACCCTTTTTTCTGTTTTGCTCTTTTTTATCTTTAAATAAAATTTTAAAAAAGAAAGTTATACTGTTTCATATGAAATAGGCTGTGGAATAGTAAGTTTCTTTTAGTCTTTTTTTTTTTTAAAAAAACAAGGTAAAATCAAATTCCTTACTTTTGTGGCAGAATTGGCTGGTAAAGCCACCTGAGGCTGCGACTCTCTTTGTACAAAGATTTGTAATTACAGTTTCCATTTCTTTAATAATTATAAGATTCCACATTTTCTATTTTTAATTATATTTTTCTAGTATTTGTCCATTTCATTTAAATTTTCAAGCATATTAGCATTATATAATTTCCTGCTTTGATATTTGTAATTTTCTTGTGATACTCTCATTTAAAAATCATCCAATTTTTTCATTTTTTGAATCAGTCTCACTTGGGGTTTATTAAATTTTTAAAACTCCCTAAAAATTAAAGTTTTAGTTTGAGTTTTCTGTCCTATACTTGTTTTCAAATGTGTCTGCATTTATCCTTAGTATTTTGTTTCTACTTCTTTGAGGAGGTAGGTCAGTTTGCTAAGTTTGTAGGAAGTTATTCTTTTCTCATCTATTCTCCTCTGTATTTTGATATAAAGCTTTATCTTTAAAATTCATTTCAAATTGTTTCCTAGATTCCCTTGTAATCTCTTCTTTTACCCATGTATTTATGTAGAGAAATATTTTTACTTGCATGTTTATTTTATAAGAAAAAATATATAGTTGATTTTTAGCTCAATTATTTGTGGTCAGGAAATTTATTCTACATGATTTTAGGTTTAAGAAATGAATAGAGCTCTGATTCAGAACAACAAATTCTGTTAATATTTCATGAGTGCATGGAAAGCATTTGTATTTTAATTATTGAGGGCAGTTCTCCATATATGTCAATTAAATTATATTTCCAATATTGTTCAAATATTTTATGTTATGTGTGTGATTGCTTTATCTCTCACAGGATGGTATGATAAATTATCGTACTTCTGCAAATTTGAAGGTTTTTTCTTATAATGTTTTAAATCGTTATTTATTGTGAAACTATATTTTAAGGAGCCTTTGAATCTAGAATTGATCATTTCCCTAATGAAATGAGATCTTTTCTTTTTACACAATGTCACTTTCAAATATGACAGTGTTTTGCCATAAATCTGTCTTTTCAGATATTAAAATAGTTTTACTTTAATTAGTTTAGTGTTTGCATGGAATATTTTTTCTAATTTTTAAAATTATTTTTCTTAAAGTTGGACTTCAGTTTTCTATTTTTTTAGTCTCTATTTTTATTTCTTAGATGTTTTGCAACTGGTGGTTATTTATGAAGCTCTGCAGGTTGGCATTTCTCCCCTGTGAGGTTATATGTGTTAGAACTCCCTTTCCAGTAATACCTGAGTCTTTTCTTTTCCAGGCTAATTACTGCTACATCCTCCAGCTGCTGCCTCTGCAAAATGGCTTAGTGCCCAAAATTCTGAGGAGTTCACAGAATCAGGGGAACAAAAGAAAGGGATGAAGTGGGCTTGGGCTTTGCATTAAATTTACAGACATATGATCACGTGCTGCGCAGTGACATTTTAGTTGACAGACTGCTCGTATGGCGGTGGACCCAGAATAGCATGTCGCCTGGTGACATCATAACCGCTTTATTTTGCGTAAATACTGCCTGTGATGCTCACACAAAGCAAAGTTACTCAGTGGCGGTTCTCAGAATCTATTGTTAGGCAATGCATAGGTATATTTTTCACTGACATTTGTTTAAAGAGCTCTTCTTGATGGACACAAATGCAAAGAAATAGCTCTAACCTGAAGGACAGCAAAAGTGGAAAGCTGACAACTGTCAGGTACCCTGTGTCCCAGGCATGCACAGGCAATGATGGCCTGGGGCCAGGTGGGGCTGCCTGTCCCATCCGTAGCAGAGGCTCTTGGCCTCTCCAGCCAGTGGGAAGTGGAACTAATATGAACAGAACGGAGTCTAGATTCCTACATGGCATGGTCTGACTTTAAATGTGAGTTCAAACTGTGCAGAGCTGAACAAGGCGCCGGTCCTAGACTCTGCTCTCAGCTCCTGGTGATCCCCTTTGGAAGCTCAGGAAGCCCCTTTCCTTCCTGGCATGCGGCCCTGCCCTTGGAAACTGTCTTCCTATTATTGTCTGGCCAGTGTGGACTTGAGTCGGTTTGGATGAACTGCGTGGCCCCTGAAGTGTCTCAAACGCTTTGAGTGGGGAGGGGACAACGTCATCTCAGTGTTAAAGCCTCCAGAGTTCCTTCGTGGCTACCATCTACAAATCTTCTTTTATTCCCCCTTTGACCAATTCTAAATCTGGTTTTACTTACCCTGTTCTGGGCCCTTGTGGATCTTTAAACACATAAACAGAACACTGTGCTTGTAAAATTTACTTCATAGATGAAAATATTGGTCTATTTTCTGTTGCTATAGCAACATAGGTAAGGTTGATCAAGTCATAAAGAAAGAAGGATTATCTCAGCTCACACAGCTTCGGTGGTGGGCACATCTGGTCTGGGATTCACATTCTACTATAAGGTGTGAGAATAATGTGCAGAACGTGGGAGAGTCCAAACCCGTGAGGTGGCTTTGTTTTATCACCGCCTGCTCTCCAGCTCACCAATCCAGTCCCTGGAGACCTGGAAGATGAGCATTAATCCCTCCTGAGGGTGGAGCCCCAAGACCTAATTACTTTCTGTCCCAGCTTCCACCTGTTAAATGTCCACTGCCTCCTGACACCAGCTCCCTGAACACTGAGCTTCCTTCACACCAAGCTTTGGGAGGAGCTGCAGCAGGAAGGTGCAGTGCTTTGGCATAATGACAGTGACCTGGGGATTCTTCCTTCCTCCAGCCCATTTGGGGAGAAGGCGGCCGGCCCTGTTCATAAAGGCCTGGTCTCACCCTGTGGCTTCCGTGGTGCGATGAGGAGGAGCCCAGCGTGTCCCACTGCTGTAAGCTCAGGCTCCCTGCCGCCGCCCCTGCCACTGCTACCTGCCCTTCTTTTCTTCCTTCATGCTGTAGGTCCTCAGGGAGTGAGCTAGGCTCTCTCATGCATGGCGTGCCCTTCAGCAACCCCAGCATGGACCTGCTGGCCTGCTATGTGCCAGTGCTTGCTTTTTCAGCCACTCATGGCTCCCCAGGAGTCAGGGGAAGGAAGAGGAAGAGAAATCAGACAACGTGCTATCTTCCAGGGCTGCATCGTGGCTAACGGATTCAACTCTTCAGGGGCAGAACTGGAGATGAGAAAACTGCCTTACATCTAACTTGGGGTTGAATCATACCACAAGACAGTGAGCACACTGAGTAAGAGTGAGAAAACTCCAGTGGGCGGAGATTCTCGTTCCACAAGCACTGCTCTTAACCCAAACAGATACACGCTATCTATGTGGCCTGCACGTGCGGTTATATAGTCACACAGAGGGAGAAAACCTCAGGACAGTGCCATCAGGAGCAAAGTGATGGATTTGCTTCTCCTTTGGAAGGCCAGCAAGGCTGCCTGCAGAGCTTGGTGGTTATGGCATGTTTTATCTTCATTAATAATGTGTTGTTAAATCTTCTTTCTTTGCTTCTATATAAGTAAGCATGAGTGTGCACACAAAAGGTACGTGTGCTTTGGGGCTGATTCTCCAGGAACAAGTTAGAATGTGGGGTCTCCCTACTCTAGGAAGCGCCTCCTAAGAGCTCAGTGTCCTGCCTGTCTTCCCAGGTAGCATTCTATGCTGTGACAAACCCTTCTCTGATCGCCCAGAGAATGAAAACAGAGCCTGGGCAGGAGGAAGTTATGAGCACCTCTCCATTTACTGATCATGCTCTCGACTGGCTTCCAGAGCTTCCTGTTGTCCATTGGTAGGAGGCACACCGTACCATCAGCTCCAACAGGTGTTTCTGATGATTACACACAAACCCATCCATGGAAAAGCACTTTGCAAATTGGGAGCGGCCCTGTCAATGTGGGGCACTGGGAGGAGAGCAGCCTTGAGAATCTTGCTCAAATGTTCAGATAACAGAGCCACACTGCAGAAGCTGCATATGACAGATGGGTTCAAAAGATGAACATTTACCAATTGTTGAGGGAGAAAATCTAGTAGCACCAAAGAAGTCTTCATAATGGTACCTCATTATTTCAAGAAGACTCAGAAATACTTCATTATACGTATGATTCAGAGTTCTCACGGTATTCATGGTGTCAAGGAAACCATGACTCCCCACATCTACTAACTCTGACTTCCACTGCTCTCAGCTCTGTGGAACATTCTGCTGTTAAACAAGAAAGACCAGCACAGTGCATTCCATTCATTCTGAGGTTTTGAGAAGCATGCTACGGGTCTCACGTTGGCAAGGTACCTGGGGAGGGTCTTTGTCCTTCTCTAGTGACTGGCTAAAGCATTTTTCTTCTTTGGCGCAGAAGCTGCCCTGGGCCTCCTGGGGAAATGAGGAGGGAGCTGCATTGGACTTGCTGAAGAGCAGAGAGGATGCTGAGCCAGCCCTGGGTGGGCTCATGGAGGTCGGCACAGCTGCAGATGGTCAGGGAGGGTGCGGTGAGTGTGGACAGTGGCTTTAAACCATGCACACCCTCTTGTCCCAGCGGGAACATGCAGTGTGATACTTTCTGAAAAGTGGCTGAGTCTTGATTTAAGAGAAAAGGAGCAGCACTGAGCTGCTTCATGCTTCGGTCTTTTGCGTGTGCCGGCGTGCTCTCCTACCTTTCTCCTTTGCTCATTTCTGATAGCATCTGAACACTTAAGCGAGGGACACAGATGCCTGACACTGACTCGGGGACACTGGGTTGGCATTTAAGGTGGGCTCCTGTACTGCTTGCAGAATGCCTTGAGCAAGTTCTTAATTTCCCTAAGCTTCCAGGCAATCCTGAATCAAGCAAGGGGAAGGGCAGCACGATGGCCACACTGCCCAGCAATGCTGTCTCCAGGCTGGCCTCCCTGGCCGGCACACGAGCACAGGCACCTCTCTGATCTGGCTGACGAGACATCAGAAGAGACAAACAGCCCTGCCGCTTCCACGGTCCTCTGGTCACTTGGATTTCCCCCGTGATTCCTCTAAAAAGGGGCTCTTGCTGTCTCATCTGCACAGGGTCCGGGGTTGACTCCATCTTCGGGGGCACACCTTGATCCAGCGAGGCTCTGCAGTGCCCAGTGTGCTTGCTTATGCTTCCGTGACCAGTTGCCATGCTGCTAATCGATGCCGCCATCTGACACCACTCTTAGTTCCATTTTACAAAATATCACCAGTAGAAGTCACAAAAGTAAAGCAGGAAGGCATACCTGGAAGCCAAGAAAAAGCTGTGATAGTTTTTACAGCAACAGCTACAAATAGTGATGAATTGTGTATTGACCGAAAATATCCACGGAAGTGCCTCTTGGCAAAATAATAACTTTGGCCCAACGTTGAATTTGTTTATATTTCCTTGCTGCTCTAAATAGTGAAACGTGTGAGAAAAAATTCAACTCATCAATGGCACCCTGTGTGTCTACTGATTGAAACTGGATTTCTCAGTTACCATAGTTTGGTGATTTCTGGGCAACCTGAACATCCACATAGAGAAATATTTTATCCACCAACTCAGGCAGTCTGAGGAGTTGTATTTAGCCATCCCCGCAGTTTTAGAGCAGTGTTCCTGCTCTAAGCATTGGGCTAGCACAACAGATCAGGAGATGACTCGACACCAGCAGCTGCTGGTCGGTACAAGACAGATAACAGGACAGGCACTGAATAAACTGCTCAGAGGTCTCTGGGCTCAGCAGATCAAGAAAGCCATCTATGAAGAGCAGGAGAAGCCCAAGTGAGTGAGGTGGTATGGTGGACTGATGACTAGTGGTCAACTTGGAGCACCCAGCTGAGCAGGATCGGCATGGTGCTGGGTGTGGAGGGCCTTCCTGGGGATTGTTGCCAACAACATAAAAAGGAGAACTGCAGAGGAAGCAGTGTTGTCCATTCTCCTGTTGCTTCTAGTTCTCCCACAGGAGCTTGTCAAGCTTCTTTCCTGATAGGAACTTGGCTGTTCTCATCATCAGAGGAGCTCAGGACATTGTTTTGTTGAGTGGCTATGGTTCACTTTGGGGAGCTCTGGTATTATTTTGAGCATCACTTCCTGGCTCCAGAGGGGAGGATGGTGTCCTGTTCAATTTTCTGGAGAAGTTTGTTATGCTGGCTTCCTGATATGAACTCAGCTGTTCACATCATCAAAGGAGCTTGGGACTTTGTTGTCACTTGGGATGGTTGTGGTACTTTTTTGGGGAGCTCTGGTCCTTTGGTACTTTGAGAATCGCTTCCTGGCTCCAGTACAGATCCCTTAGCCTGCTGGCACAGGTCCTTTATCCCACTTTCACAGATTTTCTAGGTCCCACCACTGGAATTTGGGCCTTCCCAGTGCAGATCCATGAAACAGACTTGCATGGGACATTTTCTTGGGCTCTAGGTCTTTAGCTGGACACATGCAGGACATTTCCATGGGCCTTCTTCTGGATTCTCTGGGGTCTTTAGTGGGACAGATTCCCTGCACTTTTTTTGTGTTTGACTCTTTGCGTGACTATTTTTAAATAATTCTATAAATTGTGTGTCCTATATTAAATTGTTTTCCTTTCAAATGCTGACCACAACAGGTGGTAACTAAAGGTTCCTTGCTGCTTGCGTTTGGATGTGGGGTGTCCCCAGGGGTTCACATGTGGAAGGCCTCATTCTCAGGGTGGCAGAGTCAGGAGGCAGCAGCCCCTGTGAGAAGATGTAGAACCCAGTAGAAGGTGAGTAGGTCACAGAGGACTCTGCCTCCAAAGAAATCAAGGAATTGCTGTGGGACCCCAGGTAGCTCCTTGACAGCCCGGGCCTGTCTTTGCTCTGCTTCCTGTCTTGCCATGTGAGGTCTCCACACCACATGCATTCTACTGTAATGGTGTTGGTCTTTCCTACATTTGAGCCAATGCCAGTGTCATCCCTCAAACCTCTGACACTGTGACCAAAAAAAACCCTCTCTTTTTCATAACACTCAGCTTCAGGTATTTCATTAGAGTTATGGGAAACAGACTAGTACATTAGCTTTAGGGGGTGTTGTGGTTGGGCAGTTGTATGTGACTGGGGCATAAATCATGTTGCATATGATCATGAGGGCAGAGGTTGAAGAAGATGGAGACAAGTTATCCCAGGGAGATAAAATCCTTTTTAGTAGGAATTAGCAGGTCCTGAGGGATTTTAGATAATAGCATGGCTACAACATGCTCTCTCTGGGTGCTGGACGGACTGCAGATGTGAAGGTTGTTTCATCTTATAAGACTTTCAGAGAACTGTGGAAGTCTCTTCAGATAACCTGGGCACATGAAGCCCTAAACCGGGGCCACATGGGAGGAACGTAGATCTTGAACTATCTGAACCATATTTGCCATCTTGCCTGAGCGCAGTTCGGAAGGTACCATATCTAAACAAATTCAGGAAAAGAGTACACAGCAGGTTTCTTTTCCTACCCATAGTTATACACAGCTGAAATAGGGGTGGATAATAAAGTATGACATTATAATACCCATGGTGGAGAATGCTAGTTTCAGAACACACGGAGGAAACTGTTATGCTGACACAATGACAGAAAGAACATAGCTTTAGGTGATGAAATTACACTTATTAAACAGACACACTATTTTAGGCACCCATTCCATTTGGTGGGGAGCCAAAAGCAGATGGTACAATGCAAATTGCTGGACTACACTTCTCCAGAAGTGCCTTCTAACTTGGAATTTAGAATCCTTCAATTTCCCAAATGCTGACAGCTCATGCTGCCTATCCTGCAGCATATTAATTTGCTCCTATAGGTTTTTAATTATAAAGTACAATCATAAGGCAAAAGTTTGAAAGAAATCACACATTAAGAAGAGTATAAATTAAAAAAGTAAACACCTTCCTATTGCATCCTCCCTTCAGCTATAATGACAGTTCAGAGTCTCCTGGGTTCCTTTCTCATTTTAATGGTTGTAAAACATTTACATATCACTATGTGTTAAATGACATTCTTGTACAATGTTGCTTAGATTGATAGAAATGAACTCATATGTGAAAAGTAATTATTGTATGTCTAAGACTGCATTCCTTAAATCTTTAATAGCTTTTGAAAAATGGCCTTTCAAAAGCAATGTACAAATTTATCTCCTACCCACAGCTACTATCAACTTCCTTAATCTCTTATTAATATGCAGTTTTCAAACTTGAATATATTTTCTAACCTGATATGTGAAAACTCTTCTGATTTTTACTGTAAAATCTCTATTAACTTTTTGTTTTCTCATAATATAATTTTGTTCTCTGTCTGTGGACAAAACAGCGGCCCACAGATGAATTGTGGTCAGTTGCCAAGCACCATAGCAACCAGAATGAACCTGGCCGGAGCCTTCCATTTCATCAGCTATCCCAATGCCTATGGTCCCATTTCTATTGGCACAAATATCTCTGAAGCTTTCAGACTAAATAAGTGTTTGGAGACAATTAGTAAAACTCAGGTTGTTCTATAAATTAGATAGGAAGTATCAGTAATTTTTCAGGTATAACAGTGGCCCTGTAGTTAGATGAAATGTCCTTAATTCTTTAGGGCTGAGGAGTCAGGAAACCTTAAATTCAAATGGTTTACATATAAAATAGGGCAAAAATATTAACAATTGTTCGAACCACTTGGAAAAGATGTTCAGCAAATAGGCTTTCAGACCATAGCATAAGCATGGTCAGCATAGCAACTAGAATGCTAAGCATAAAGATGTTCAGCAAATAGGCTTTCAGACCAAAATAAGTGTTTCTCTTCCAATCGAGACACACTCCAAGCTGATTCATCACATTAGATAATTTTTAAAGTCTATAACAGGCCATTTTCCCCTTCTATGATATGTATTTCTTGAAAAGTTTGGACAGGTTATCTTGCAGTGTCTAGTACCCTGCATTTGTAGAGTTTTTTCCTTGTTGAGTATGTGTGCCTCTGTTTCTGTGAACTGAACTTGAGTCTAGATAACTTTTCAGACTCTGAGTAAATATTTTTTAGAAAGAAAACCCTGTAGAGCTTCACATTTTATCCACCTGGAAGCACCTGACATTTGCTTGTTTCTGGTGGAGCTGGTGGATGGTGGTACCATCATAAAGGTACCTGTCCTTTGGCAAGGAGCAAATCATCTCTGCCGGGACTCGTGCACCTTGCAAATGTCCCATTTCCCAGTAGCCATTCATCAAAAGGTGTTGGCATTTGGTGCTCTTCCTCCGAATCAATCATGGCATTGGGGAATTGTTTATTTTTAAGTTGCTCTGAGGTCAAAGAGATTTACTCATTTCAAAGTGTCTTGTAGGGACTACATGACTTGGTAGAAACTATCTCTACAGTAGGTTCCTATGGGACATTGTCTAGGTCCCACTTACTAATGAATATCTATCTGTGACTCAAGAACAGGAGGAAAATGAGAGGCTGGACCTTTGGATAAGCTTTATAAAGGATTCAAACATTGATAAACATTCTGCCTTCCTTCATTCATCACCATAGCAACCAGAATGAACCTGGCCGGAGCCTTCCCTTTCATTAGCTATCCCAATGCCTATGGTCCCATTTCTATTGGCACAAATATCTCTGAAGCTTTCAGACTAAATATAAATGTCATGGGGGCTGGAGGAGCGGTAGTGTGTCATGATGTACCATGTGGATTCTGTATTTCATCCAAGATATCTTATCACGGAATAAAGAGGTAATATTTGCTACTGTAACTAAGGTGTTACATTCAACTGGAGGAAGTATGTGCAAAAAAAAGACAACAATTTGCCTTCTTGGAGGAATTAAATATCTAGGTAGAAGAAGCCACTCTCAGCGATGCCATTTCTGGAACAGGATGGTGCAGACGCCTGCTCTCTCTTTTTACCTGTAAGAGAGGCTGCACTCCATGCCTGGACAGCGCGAACACAGTAACTACAGGACACAGGAAGCTGGAGAGAAAAAGGGACCCAGGAGCCAAGGATCACCGAGGGTTTGGCTCCTTCTGTTTATTATTGTTTTTTCCTTCCAGTACTAGGGATTGAACCCAAGATCTTCACACTCCAGCCCTTTGATTTTCACTCTGAGACAGGGTCTCTTTCAGTTGCTAGGTTGCCTGGGTCAGGCTTGAACTTGGCAATGCTCTTGTCCTCAGTTTCTCAGTATGCTGGGAGTATAGATGTGTGTCACCATGCCCAGCTTTCTTTGGCACTTTTTCTTTCTTTCTTTCTTTCTTTCTTTCTTTCTTTCTTTCTTTCTTTCTTTCATTTTGCAAAGGTATATAATGGTACTTAAGCCTGAAGAAAACAAATGAGGGAAAGGTCCTACCAAGTCCAGCCTCCTCAGCTACTGCTAAGTGTGGTCTTGCCTCTTCTACTGCTCTCCCTGGGGGTGACCGACATGTCTCTGGGGGCCCCTCCATCACCCTTGGCTTACTTTCCTGAACTTCATTTCAGAGAAGTCAGACACCTCATAACCAGAGTCAAGACAGGCCTGGGCAGTCTGGTCAAGGGGACCTGCCTGCGAGATGGAGAACTTTCCAACAACATCTTCTGGGTAAAAACTCTTGCTAAAGACCACAGAGAAACAGTGACCCACTCCAATCCTGTTGTGGGCCCTGCAGTAGGGGGAGTGGGGACCTCACTGCCACCCAGCCTTAAGGAACAGCCCTGACTCCACTTTATTATGTAAAATGTCATCTCTGGGGAAAACTGGGTGAAGGATATATAGGACCACTCTGTGCTATCTTTGCAACTTCTTGTGTTATTTTGAAATAAAAAATTAAATGAAAGCAGAAAGTCTGTTTGATTTTTTTTTCCTTTTTCATCTGGGTGCTCTGAGTCCCTTTGATGTACACTGACTGGATTTGGTGTCTTTATCAGAACAATTGGAATAAACAACCACTTGCCTGTTGCACTCTAGTATAAGATTCTGAGACTTTAGGTTTGGAAGAAGGTTCTGTTCACAGTGGAAAAACTCTTGTTTAAGTAGGAGCTCTGACAGTTGGTTCTAAGGCCAGCAGACCCTACCTATGGGCAAAAGCCTCCAAAAGGGAAAAAGATATCAGAGACAAAGATAGGAAGCTGGAGACTCTTACAACACAATTCTACTCAATTCAATAAAAGTAATTGTGATTCACCTTAATTATCATTTCAGTGTGATTCAGTTTGAATTTTATGTCAGGGCAACTAGGTGATGAACAAGTAAACTCCATTTTTAACCTTCAGGAGGTGTTTACTTGGCACTTTCTCACTGATCTCGAGGGCACTCTTCATGGCCCTAGATAAACAGGGTTGGGTCCCACATGTCTTCTGACCTTGTGTTGAGGATGCTGCCTGGAACCTCCAGGAAGTAGACTTTTGTAAAGTGTTGGAAGGAATTCAGCATTTCTAGCCCAAAGCAAAGCACAACACAACAGCCCCAGTTATCCAAGAATGTTGTTATGGTTTATGTCAGATGCCCACCACCAAGCTCATGCTATCTTGGACACAGCTGACTCTAGCATTCGTGATTGGTTCATTGTCTGGCACTGGGATTGGTGGTGCGAGTGCTACACCTGCCCAGGGGTGGAGCCAGCATACAGTGTAATGGCAGGAAGAAGGCATCTCTCTCTCTCTCTCTCTCTCTCTGCTGTTTGCACTTGCTATTTGCTGCTTCCATGAACTGATGCCCCTCAGCCTTGTCATTTTGCTTTGGAGCCAACTGAGTATGGACTTGAAACCTCGAACCTGTAGGAAATAAACCTTACCATCCCTAACTTTGGGTTTTAGGTATTTTGTCTCAACAAAAGACAGAAAAGTAACTAAGACAAAGGCCATGATGTGGACAGTGGATTAAGCTTGCCCTTCCCAGTCAGAACTATGCACACTGGATGGAAAGGTCTCCAGGTACAAAACTGGCTCAAAGAGGCTGTCTTGAAGGTGTTAAGTTCTCTTCCATCACACACTTTTAACAGGAAATGGCTCGCTCTGTGGAACAGAAAGCTTTCTCTCAATGCACATATTCTACATGTGTTGATTTGCATTTTAATGTCACCCAAAGACACATTTTAGAGATTTGGTTCCCAGTCTTGTGGTATAGGGAGTGGTGGAAACTGTAGGAGCACCTAGTAGAGGAAGTAAGATCCTAGATGTGTACCCAGAAGGGATTTTGGGGCCCTGATGCCTTCCTCTTCCTCCTGTTTGCCCCTTGGTTAGTCTGAAGTGAGTTGGGTTTTCCTTGCCGAAAGCTCCTGCTATGATGGACTGTGTCACCGCAGGCCCACAGCAATGCAGCCAAGTGACCCTGCCCAGAACCCTCTGCAACTGTGAGCCAAAATGAGCCTGCTTCCTTCTCAGCTGATTGTCTCACCTGCTTTATCACAGTGATGGAAACCTGACTGATGCCTTTGGCATTGCTTTAAAGGCACAGTGGCAGCACAGTGCGTGGCTCAGTCTTGCTGAGTTAGGGGTGCCAGACAGAGCGAGGAGAGGGGTAAGTGTGGAACTCAGAGCAGACGAAACACGTTGTTGTCCCATTTGTGCTCTGTACGCATACGTGCTAAAGCCAGCTATCTCTCCCATGTATTCTTTTACTTCTACAATCCCTGAAACTGTCAGACAAAGAATAGTGGGTTCTTTGGTAGTCTTCACCCTCCCTGTTTAGAGACCTGAGGGTATTTGAGAATTGACTTCCTCCCAGGGAAATGGGAGTTGATTTGTTAGTCAGCTTTCTGTTGCTAGGACAAAATTCATGAGATCATTAACTAAAAGAGATGAAAGACTTTTTCTGCTTCTCTGTTTCCCTTATTATTTGAACTTCAGGTCATCATGGGTACATCAGAGGGGACTGTGGGTTGCTGGCTTTTTTAGCCACCATGAACAGAGGAATTTTTTCCTTCCGTGGGCTCCTGCAATGATGTGTAAACCTGCAGAGGCCCGAAAGCAATGGGTCTGCCCATCATGGATTGGGACCTGCAGACGCGTGAGTCAAAGGAACCTCTGTTTGTGATAAGCTGATTATCTCAGGAATTTATTGTAGTGGTGGGAAGCTTACTCACACTTTACCTGCCTTGTTGTGCTTTCCACCTTCTCACAGTTTTCCCTGGTGGTCACATCATTAATAACACGGTACACATGAATCCTATGATCCGGCTCTGCTGTAGGGATCACAGCCACAGCTAACCCTGAAATCAGGAGTGAGACAATGGATTCTGCTCAGAGGTTCTGATCACAGCAGGAAAGGTTGCCTGTGTACACACAGACTCTGGAAAATCTTCCACAAAGTGCAGATCAGTATTAGTAGATAAGACTTAAAGTAAGACTGAAAACCCAGCAGTATTGTTTATAGAAAAAAAAAAGCTGTTTGCAAGTATTAAATTCAAGAGAAAAGCCAAGAAAGAGTTTCATGCAGAGTTGCTTGGAGACCTCGACCTGTCCCTGGTCCTTGCCAGGGTTCTGGCCACAGACTGTGAGGCCAGCAACACCCCAGGCTTTGCTTGGGGATACAGCTCCTTCTCCCCTTGGGCCTCCAGATTTAGCACAGCCCAGTGCGTGAAGCTGACAACCAGTGCCTCAAGGACGAAGATTTAGTGAGCACTGAGTAGCCCCAGCTAGTAATTATCCTCGCACAGCTCTCTCCTAGTGGATATTTGAAAGTGCCATCAGTTGTTTGCCTCCCCTGCCTTGTGTCACGAAATGAGTTCCAGGAAACTTCTGAGGCATCTCTGCCCCTATGCCCACCCTCACCACTTCCCCACTGTCCCCTAGTTGATAAGTGATGAGATTGAGGAAAAACCACAGCAAAAAAAGTCTCAGTAGATGTGGGAAGGGGGGCGTGCACTACTAAGTGAAACAGGAACCCACTAATGCAGGAGAACTCACTTTGAAACAAAAACACTACCACAAACCCTCCAGAGGGGTGTAGGGGACTCCATGGTGGCTGTGTTGGACTCCTGGAAGTCGTGTGTGTGCATCCCAGCAACACGTATGGTTTGCTAGCATGTCAGTTGTCCCACTCTAGTTTTCTTTTTCTCGGTAGCTTCAGGGAGGCCAGGGAGGAGCTGGGGTTTTTGTTGCTGCTATTTCTTGTCTCAAAGGGAATAAATTTTTCCTGCTCCTCAACCATGCTCTGCTAGGCTTGTCTAAGTGGGAAATATAGCTAGAGAAATAGAGAACCTTAGGAAACAGGAGGCAAACGATGACATTATCTCCATTTATTGGATACAGCGAAGTGTCAAGAACTTGGCGAACTGTAACAGTTGCATATGTAATGTCACTTATTATTATATACATTCAATAGATGATTCAGGAAATAAAGGACTTGTTGCAAGTTCAGTGAGATAGTAAAGAGGTGGAGATGGGATTCTGAGCCCATCTGCTTGCTTTAAAGCTCTATATTTAACCATTGCACAAAATTCTACCTGAAAGGAAAATCAAAGAAAAGAGCTCCAAAACATAAGCCTATGTTGGCAATTCCTTTTGGGAGCCCCAGCTATTTTAATTTCCATAATGGATTTGTTTCTGGATTAAACTTTCTGGGTACACGTCAAGATTTGACTGGGCACTTTGCCTCTACCTGCGACTGCAGAAGAAGTAAGGTACTGTATGTGTGAGGTTCTCAGAGACGCAAGAGGGATGAAACAATTACAGGAAGAAGATTCCCTGTGCTCCTCACGTGTTAAGGCAGTTACCTCCAGGTGAGGAAAGAGTTGAGCTTCTCTTTGGATCAACATGTTTATTACCTAATCAAAGACAGTATTGAACAAGAACTGGAACAAAATGTCCCTTATGTTTCAAAATTCTGCATTTATGGAACACTGTCTGAGCCGTCACGGCCCTGATGGAGTTACTTTTAATACTGAGTACTCCATGGAGACATGACTACGTAGAATCTCAACCATCTCTTGCTGAGGAAACTTATTTACCTTCACTCTTTATTTTTGCTCTCATCAAAGACTGCACCAAGCCAATGACTGACCTACTTTTGCTGCAGTGTTAGATTTGCTTTTAATTATAGCAATTACAGTGCCCTGATCACTGGCACCATCCCCAGGATGTTGGTTTTTTCTTAATGTTATTGTTACCCAAATCACACAGCTTTGGTGAGGCAGGAGGTTTGCTAATGACCAGGGTGGGACTGTCCCCTCCTCACCTGCGCAATAGAGCTCGGGGCCAGCCTGGTTGCAGGATTTCTGTAGCGGCTGACAGGCTGATCTCATGGGGGGGGAGATTGACTCTTTGGCTCAGTCTCAGAAAGCTGAAACTCTCCTGGTAATGCCTGGCAAAGCAAGGAATCTCTAAGGTGACCCTGTAGAGTGACCTATCTGGATGCTAAAACCAGCCTTGAATAAAATTAAAATCTTCTCAGAATTAACTGACTTCTAAATAACTTGTTCTTCCATCTCTCCTTCCTTCCTTCTCTTCCTTCCTTTCTTTCTCTTAAGTCTCTCAAGTCTTGAATGACTTGAGCTGTTATTACAATATATCATAGACCAGATGACTTAATCAATAAACATTTATTGGTTTGGTTCTGGAGGCCACAAGTTCAAGATGAAGGAACTGGCAGTCAGGTGTCTGACAAGGGCCTCTTTCTGGTCTCTTTTCTCTCTCAGAGAGAAAAGCTAGTTCTCTCCTATCTCTTCTTATAGGGACACAAATCCTATTCATAAAGCTTCCACCTTCCAAACTAGTCACCTTTCAAAGACTCCATTGGGATTTTAGCATATGAGTTTTGAGAGAACCCAAGCACTCAATCCAGACACTTCTCAAATTCAAAATACCAGGTGAATTTAAGTGACCTGTAGAAGATTCCCAACAACACATCAGCAGGCAGTGTCTATGGGTGCTGTCATATATGCGATCATATATGATCTATGGGTGCTGTCATTCTAAATGCTTATCACCTCCACGGAGAAGGGCTCTTACTTTCCCTGCCTTTAGAAACGTGGTGGCAGGCAGAGGTAGATAGAATCATCTTTCCGAGCACAGGGCAGGGTTTCCAGGCACAGCTGCACAACCTCTCCGGGAGAATTCACCCCAAACCAGGTCCCATACTGGGACTCAGGGTAAACAGTAACTGCAGGAGTGGCTCCACCCCCTCTCTGGAGGCTGAGAGACTAACGTGAGAGCTTTACCACTCATTGAGAAACCAGCCCAGAATTAATCAAATTGATACTATAGAAAAAAGGGTAGTGATTAGTGCTTCTTACTCTTCTGGCTGGATGACATGCAGGCAGTCAAATCCAATTAGCTCTCACCTCCACACATGGCGTGGGATGACTCAGATGCCAAGGTGCAGACTCAACCTGGGATGCTCTTGTAGGAAGCTGAGCAAGGAACCCTACCTAGCAGAACTTGATGTTAAGCCCCTGTGTACACAGAAACACTAATTTTCTTAGAAATGGTTGCTACGCTAATTGGTAATCACTCTCACCTACTCATTACAGTGACTTCCCCAAGGAATTCCCTTCCTCTCAGCTCTGTGCTAATTACAGGTCTATGCTCATAGTTGGGCAGAATGCTAACCAATGAGAGACTTCGGTTGAAATCCAGACTCTTTCACTGAGTATATCGTTTTGGACCAGTTACTTAGCTGTTCTGAGCACAAACTTTTTCGATAAATACGCAAAATAGGGATAATGATATCCTGCCCCAGTCTGTGGGTTGTGAAGAAGAACTATCAGTCTATCAAGTGGGAGTTTCTTAGTGGAAGTTACCAGTTGGTATTCCTGTGTTTAAGATGGATTTTGACTCAATCTTAGTCCTAGTTTGTCTATTTCCAATACATGAGTGTAGCAAAATATGTTTTTCTGGTTTCTTTCACCACTTGTATGGATTTCTTTCAGTGAAAATAGCTAATATGGAGCAGCAATTTTCTTAGTATTTACTGTGTTTACTCAAACTCATGTTGAAGTTTAGTCCCTATTTTAAGGTACATGGAGGTGGGCCCAGGAGAGATGTAAGATGTGATGAAGGCATGAAGGCTAGAGTTGACTTCCTGACGGGTCTCAAGAGGGGGTCTTATAAAAGCCAGTCTGGCCCTGGCTTTTGTCTGTGCCCCTCCAGACTGGGGGTACTCTGCTCACTTCTGAATCTGCAGACAAAGCCCTTCCCAGCCTTGGTCTTCCCAGCTTCAAGGACTGAAAACTGAATGAAAATTTATCCCTCATAGAAGGAATATATGATAAAGTCCAGATTATGATATTCAGTTACAACAACAGAAGACAGACTGAGACAGTATTCCACTAGTTACTTTAATTGAAGTGCAGTAAAATTGATCCTGAACATGAGACCAGTGATTTCCCCACAATCTGTAGTTTGAGCTGAGAGTATAAATCAGACCAGTTTTAAGAAGGCTGTGAAGAGTTTTAGATCTACCTGTACATCTGATGTTCTTTGATGCTCAAAATAGGAGTTTCCCTGTCTTGAAGGATATTTTAAGGGAATAAAATTCAGTCTTCACCGAGTGGCTTATTTGCCCATTGACCCTATGAAATACAGAATTTTTTTAACCACCACAAATACTCACTCTTGCCTTTCAATCCAGATGGAGAAAACAGCCAGGACTGAGGAAGTGTTCAGTGAGGACGAGCCCAGCCCTACTAAAAGGATGAGGCTGATCCTAATGGGAGAGGTTTGGAGCAGGACTGGAGGAGAGGGGCTTCTCTCAGCCTGGAGGAAGAAAGTGAGGCATTCCAGGAGAGGGGTCTGCAGCAGAAGTGACACAGATGTGGGTGCTCTGGTCTGTGGTCACCACCAATGAGAGGACAAGGTCTTCACAGCAGAAGAAAGTGGCCGTGGTGTGAGCTGCTGCTGTGGTGAGGAGGATCTGGAATGTGAATTTTAAGATGTTAAAGATCCTAGGCCACCAACAAATTTTGAGATGTGCCCTTCTTTGGAAGATATTATTTCCTGTGGGCTAAACACTGAGACAGTGAATTTCCTGCTCTCTCTCTAAGGTCCTCAGATCATAGAGACAAAGGGGCAAAATTTCTTGGAGGATAGAAAATCATCACCCAAGTTTCCAGCTTGGGAAATTCTTTTTGGGGCTAGCTAAGTGCTATTCAAGGATGTCAGGAAAGAGATGAGGGAAGTGGGAAAGTAGATCAAGGCAGATGGAGAGGAATGTGAAAAAGCATGTTGATGAGAGAGCTTAGTGCATTTGGGGAACTGAAAATAACTGGTTCAGCTTCAAGGTGGAGGGTGACGAGAAGGTAACAGTAATATGGCTGAGTGGGTAGGCAAGGGTCAGAGCCTGTTGTGTGAGTTACGCCATGGCAGAAGTATTTCACTGTAAGAGGCATCAGTTTTAATAGGGGAAGTGACATCAGTTGTGCTCTGCTCACTGGAGATGGAATGTGATATAAATACATCTGAGAGGGACAAATGATGGGTGGCTGGGATGTGGAATGGGCAGAAATTGGTCACATTAGGATTAGGCCTGAGGAAAATGAAGCAATCAGAGATGAAATTCAGGTTCCCATTTTTGTAGGTGCCAAGTGCCCTGACTTGGGAACAAAGGAGAAGGCAAATTTAGTTAAGGGCACGTGGACTGTTTAGCTCTGGGGATATGAGCTTGAGGTCTGTGGCATATTCTGTGGGGTTTCCGTGGGATGTTCAGGAGAGGGATCTGGAATGGCAGCACTGACTGGAGACACTTTAGCAGACAGATGGGAATTGAAGACTAGACAGAGAATAAGACCCTCTGGGCAAATGTGTGGGGAAAGGGTCTGTGTTTCCTCCCGAATCCAGGGTTGGGCTGTAGCCATGCCTTTCTAGGGACCTGTAAAAGCTGTACCGTGGGACTCCTGGGTAGGTAATAAACAGGATGACATTTTCACCACCTGCTCTGCGCCTTGCTTGCCCCTGACACAAAAACTGTCAGGAAACCAGAATGAGGAGGGGCCGACATCCACACAGGCCACAGGGGACTCTCAGAGTGAGAGGGCCCGAGGGTTCTAACCAGCACCCAGGATCCACAGCAGACCCATCCTGACCTCACCCTTTGTATTTTCCACCAGAAGCCCCGGGGGTGAGGGAGGTAGACTGTCTCAGTCTACCACTCAGACTGCTGACCTAAGGGCCAGCCAACCCAACAGACAGTCATTGGAATCTGCTATATTTTGAGGTGATTTTATCTATTTTTTTGTCCTAACATGGCAGGAAAGTGTACGGAAGATAAAATTTATCTCTAAGTGTACGATTCAGTGACAGTCAGCAGGGTCACATTTTCATGCAACCATGGCCCCATTCTTTTATAGAACTCTGTCACCCTGCAAAACTGAAAACTGTGTCCCCACAAGACAATCATGCTCCATTCTCCTCTTCTCCACCACTGTACCTTCCGGCTCTGTGAATCTGACCACTCCAGGTATGTGGGATACAGATGGGCATATAACGTATGTATGCATTTGTGATGTGACTATTTAATTTAGCATAATATACTTAAGCATGTGTCAGAACATTTTAAATGTGATAAAAAGTACTTTGAAAAGTTTCCCCATAACTCTCCTCTTGCTCCCTCTTCTCCTGTTTTGTTCTTATTTTATTCTCTTTGGGAGTATATTCTTTTTCACATTTTATAACCCTGCACTATTTACAATGCTGAAACTAATTTTTGTTTGTTTGTTTGTTTGATTGTTTGCTTGCTTGCTTTTGAGACAGGGTCTCACTATGTAGCCCCGACTGGCCTGGAACTCATAGCAATCTACCTGCCTCAGCCTCCTGAGTGCTGGGATTATAAGTGTGTGCCAACTATGATCAGCCGGGACTAATTTTTACTTTTGCATCATTTAAAAATTGCCTCTTAACTCTTTTACTGACAGGTAGATAAATCTGTGTGTTTACCAATAAGAAAATTACACTTGACTTAATTTTAATTTATTAAAAATCTGAATGGAGCAAATATTCTGAACATATAGTTGCTGCATTCAGGAAAATTAAGAAAAACATTTATTAATTTGGAAAATTGGATCCAGAAGAAAAAATGCAGGTAATGTCTTATTATAAAAGATGGTTTGTTATTGACATCATTTATGGACAGCTAAAGCATGGATTTGCATGCCTTTGTAAATCTGTATTAATAAAACCAGTAGCACTTCATCTAAGCATATTTTTAGTTTTGTATTTGTTCAAACTAATGATACTTTATCCCTTTTACTTTTATTACTTCATTTTAATCTCCCTGTGCTTTACTCTCATTAAAGCACATTAGTTGCCATGGCGATGATGGCATAAGGGGTGTGGAGAGAACACAGCATTTCCCACAGCTCTAACTGAGACCACTTTTATACCAGGTAAACACTAGAACATAGGCTATGAAATCATTAAAGAAGTGGTTTCTAAAAATGCCTTCTGTAAGTGATGTGGCTATTCTGCTCGATTATCTGAGAAAGAAATTTCAATTAGAGCACTATTATTTGGCAGTCCTATTGCATAAAAGGGTATCTGTGACCATTTTATATGTTTTTGTGACTACTCTGCTTGCGGTGGTATTTTCATTCTAACCCTCCCTTGCTTTTTGTGATGATGTTCTGAGAGATTATCTTTTAGGCTAAGACTTATGTTGTTCACTCAAACAAATTCTTGTGGCCAAAGACATGGATGGGGACTTCATGCCATAGAAAAACGTTACTGCACCATCATGGTGCAGGTGGAGTTAGGACCTCCCAAGCCATCTTTCTTGCTCGTGACCCTGGCTGGTGGCCTGCTCTGTGTCCTGAGCTCCTCTGTGTATTTGTGAGTGGTTTGTAGTTCCTACCTCACCTGCCTCCCATGTGTGGGAATAAAAAGCATCAAGAGTGACTGCTTAAATATATATGCACCAAATTCCAGAGCACCCAGCTATATAAAGCAAATACTAACAGAAATGAAAAATCAAATAAGCAATAATACAATTATAATAGGAGACTTTAACACACCATTGACCCAAAAGGACAGATCAACTAGACAGAAAATCAGCAAAGACATAACAGAACTGAATCACACCTGTGAACAAATGGACTTG
>PVJX010002478.1:0-127851 GCA_004027295.1 Dolichotis patagonum | reverse complement strand
TAAATCACTAGTTAACAAACCACATACTGTCCTCCCAGAAATAGCTGTTCATGATACAAAATTAAGGCATACAAAGTGAACACACAGTGAGGCTGCAAACAGAAAAAAAAGGATGGAATAAAGCCAATTGAGACAGTATAGTGAAATTGGCACAGAACATCACAGCAGGTCACCAGGACAACAGTAACAGGCAACATTGCATACCTCATTGTCTTCACAATAGTTGTTCTTCTACTAGGTACAACAAAATCAAAGAAATACACATTATAGAACACATCAACACAGAGTATTGAATAGGGCAACACCGTTAATCAGGACAAAGCAAAACGGCGATAAAAATGTCTGCCTTCAGAGATAGTAGAAGGAAGCTCCCCCAACTTGCTGTACCAAATAGGGTCACCTGCTAAGAGATACCCAGATCCCTGGATCCCAATTGGTAAGGGGGGGGGGGATGTGGTATGTTTGGTTCTAAGCCCGCGCCCCGGTAGGCAGCAGGCTGCTTACTGGTTGGCTCGGCGCCCTAAGTTCCAGCATGGCGCAGATCTCAGGAGACGCTCTTGCTTCTGGTTTCCCCGCCCTGGGGTGGCCGCAGCTCCCCAGACCACAGTCACTTTCTAGGGCAGCAGGCTGCCTACTGGTTGGCTCGGCGCCCTAAGTTCCAGCATAGCGCGGATCTCAGGAGACGGTCTTGCTTCTGGTTTCCCCGCCCTGGGGTGGCCGAGGCTGGTATTTCTCATCTTTAGGCAAACTGGTAAAGAGTTGCTGGCCCAACTGCTCCCAGAATCGTATGCATGGGCCTCTGCCTTCCGGACCTTGACACCAGGACACTACACCAGGAAACTTCTGCTGGTGGGAGGCACATTGATCTGGTCACTTTCCTCATCTCTGAGACACAATACCTCACATGCCTGTCTTTAAGGAACAGTGGTTTATTTCGGCTCACAGTTTCAGAAGCATCAGTCCATGGTTGGTAGGCTCCAAGGCAGAAACAACATGGCAGAAAGGTGGCGCAGAGGCAGGCTGATCACATCATAGCATTCAGGAAGCAGAGAAAGAAGGGAAGTGCATGGGAGGCAGACAGACCCTTCCAGGTCACGCCTCCCGGTGACCTCTTCCAACTCCCACCTCCCAGCAGCAGACTCTAATGGCTACAGTGCCTGGATAAGCCAGCCACCTTGCAAAGGGTTGCCCCAATGCACATGAGAGTTTCTGGGGACAATCCAGATCCAAACACACATTTAGGGATGCTAGACTAATTCCTGTGCTTGTAATGACTCCAGGTTTCCATAATGACTTATTCTTTCAGCTCCTTTTCATGAATGTTGACAGTCTAGACCACTTCACACTCCTCACACTCATTCCAAGTCTGTCACAAAATCATTCTGTATTTGTTACTTTTTTTTTTTTTTTGAGGCAGGGACTCACTCTATAAGACTGGTTTCAGATTGGCAGCAATCCTCTTGCCTCAGCCTCCCAAATGCTAGGATTGCAGGCGTGCACTTCTTTGTCCAGCTGTATCTCCTACTTCTGTGGAAGATTCCCCATTGCTGCCTTCCAACATTGGTTACTCTGTGGCAGAGGGGAAATGGTTCAAAACAAAAAAATTGCTTCTTTACCCAAAGAAGTTATTCTAAAAGTCAGACAGTGGCCAGAACTGGTTCTGTAGTTTTGCTAGGCAAATCCCCTGGAAGAGCAACCTGCACAGTGTTGACAAGAGAGATGCAGCAGTGACACACAGCCCTCCCTGGTTTCTTGCTGCTCAGTGAGCAGAGGGTGGGTGGCTGCACAGAGAAGACCCTGCACCCCAGAGCCAGCCAGGCTGGGGACTAAGGCCTGGTTCTTTCTCTCGGCTACATAGAAGCAGTAAAGTCTTTAACTTTTAACTCCGTTAGAGGATTTTAGAAGGATTCTGTTGTGTGCATGCAGGAGATGAGGAGACCAGGGAGAACTGCCTGGCCCGGTCTTAATGTTTGTTTGTTTGAGTTTGTTTATTATATCTCCTTTGAGTTTTTTCCTTTTTATTTGGGAATGCCTCCGGTTTTCACCTATAAGACTGAATTCCTCCAAATGGTTTTATTGTCAACAAAAGCTGAAGTCCCCTCCTAGTATTACTGCTATGCCCTACATATGTGAACAGAAAAACTAACAGTTTCTGTCATTTTTTTCTCTTTTCCTCAAACATGAGCATACAAACACACAGCCCCTGGTCAGCTATGTAGGGAGGACAAGGGGTGTGGCTTGCGACTTCAGAGTTTTTGTGTTTGTTTCTGTTTGTGTTTAGGTTTTGGCTTTGGTCCTGACTCTATGGACTCTGTAATCTTTTAAATCCTTCCCACCCCATGATAAATTCCGGGTGGGCTGAGACAGCTGAGCCCTGCGCATCTCCCTTGGGAGCCCCTTGATGGGACACACATGGGGGAGACAATCCTGCCCATGGGGCCTTGGTGGGCCCCTGCTCCACACATCCCTTCATCAGCGGCCTCATTAACATGCATCAGGGAAATAGGAAGCATCTGCTTGTTTAACTTTTTGTTTCTAGAAGTCTAGGATTTGCGGGCTGTAGTTGGGGGAGGGCTGCCCCCATCTCCCTCTTGCTGCTGTGTCAGCCAGGGTCTGAGTGGCTGGGGCCGGTGTCAAGGTGAGGGTTCTACAAACCCCGAAAAAGGTAAGCAATACAGACTGGGGCAAATGTGAAGGCTTATTAGTGTCTGCAAACCCCATGAAGGGTAAAGGGCATCGAACAAGCAGGGTTCCCGCCACGCGGAGCCTGCCGTGGCTCGAGCCTCTGTGAGAAGTTACTCCGCAGCTGAGGAGGTGTGTTCTCCACCCTGCAGGGACCTGGACGGGACTGTAGACATCCACCTTCCGGAGGTGAGTCTTCCACCCTTGTGGGGAGAATGTGGGCAAAGGCCCTGGAACCCTCTCTCCTGACCATTGTGACCCTCAAAGTTCAAGGTCAGGAAATGGTGCTTGCACTTGGGTTTGTGGTTGTGGTTCCAGCTCTGGATCCCAAGCTCCATGCACAACCCACAGGGCTGAGGCAGGCGCTCAGCATAAAGTTCTGCATGCCGCCCTCTGCCTCTGACCTCTACCTTCCCCTGAGAGGTATCTGATGCTTGTGGAGGAAACAAAATCACTTAAAGTGTATTTATTTAAGAAAAATGATCAAAAAAAGGAAAAGAATGGGATGGGTAGATTGTTTTGCCAGGAGTTCCAGGGACTCTCCCTGCACCGTGTGTGTTTTGGAGCAGAGGGGCCGGGTTCACTTTACCCCAGGGCTGCGAGGCCTTCAGGAGGCTCAAAGGTCTTCCTCCTTCCCCAGCTGGAGCTGCTGTTCTGGCCTCCACCCATCAGCACCAGGAAACAGGGAAACCAAAGCCTCCTCAGACGTGTGTTGTCTCCCAGTGGTACCTGCCGTAGACAGACTCCTGTCTTCCAAGGGTCTACTGCCACCTGACAGGACAGGGTGGCGGTAACTGCTATCAGAGGTTAGGGTGAGAAGGAGGCTTGGCAGCCCCCAGCCAGCCACTAGTCAGGCCCAGTTTCCTTTCCTCTCTTCCATGCCAACAGGAACTTAGGGAATCTGCAGCTTGGCACAAAGCCTCTGCCCTGGTCCCAACCAAAATAGGGTCACTCGTGCTGATGTCTATGTCACCATGTCAAGATCAAACTGTTCACCTACATTCAGAAATACTCAGGACGGTGCTGGGGATTTAGCTCAGCAGCAAAGTGCCTGCCTGGCAAGCACAAGGGCATGAGTTTGATCCCTGGTCCCCAAAAAAAGAAAGAAAGAAAAAGAAATACCCAGAGCGATATGACAGCCAGACCCCATACAGGCCAGCTCTAGGCAGAAAGAGGAAAAAACCATCTCCTAAAACCTCCATAAGTAAAGTTGACAGCAATTCCTGGAGCTACTCAATCACTTTGCTCTGCAGTGTTTTTGCCAGAGATTGATCCCAGGGCCTTTGCACTGGGCTCTATCCCCAGACCTTTTAAAATATTTTTTTAGTTTTGAGACTGTCTCATTAAATTGTCCAGACCGAGCTACAACTTGAGCTTTTCCAGTCTCAGCCTCCCAGAGTGCTGAGATTAGAGGGCTGTAACTCCTTGTCTAGTCTACCAATCCTTTTTCATATCATCCTACTTCTGGACCTGCTCACGCTGCCTCTAAAACCTCATTGTTCTGCCAGCTCAGCCAAGAGCCTGTGTTTACAGACAGGAAGCTGCCTAATTCATGAGTCACTGATGAAATCCAGTTAGGTCTTTAGACCCAGCATGAGGACGGTCTGTCCCTTGACATCTGTGAGTCCAGCTGACCCAGTCCTTCAGGATCTGGTTCTGAAGAGCCTCCCACGGCCTCCAGACTCTGCCTCCCCACCCCAGATTGATATATAGCTGGGCCCAGTTCTGGCTCTCCCTGGGGGCAATACCGTGATGTGTCCCTGGGGAAGTGAATGTCAGTTCTCTTCCTTGTGGTCCTTTGGTTACATTTCAGCCTCCGCAGCCAACTCTCCCTGAGCAGGAGACGGAGGAGGAGCAGCAGTTCCGGGCCCTGTTCCAGCACATCGCTGGTGAGGTAGGCCGTCTGCCTTCATCTTCCCAGACTAAGGGCTGCCTGGCTTCCCAGCCGGGCACTGGGCTCGTGTGCTTTGCCAACAGTGCCTCCCAAGTCCTGGTGGGGCTTGTGGCAAAGTGACGTCAGTCCTGGTCTCAGAGGCCCATGTACCAGCAAGTCCGTAGCATCTCACACCAGTGCACCTCTGTGACAGGGCCATCGAGCCCAAAGCACCTCAGAGCTACACAGAAGCTTCTTGAGGCAGATCAAGGACAGCCTTGATGACGTGGGTCCTTTGGAATCTGCCATTAAGATGCCCTCTCACCAGGTATGGTAACACAAGCCTGTAATCCCAATACTCTGGAAGGCTGAGCCAGGAAGATTGCCATGAGACTAGACTGGACAATTTAGCAAGTCATCTTAAACATAGAAAAAGGGCTGAAGATGTGGCTCAGGGTGAGGGCCCTGGGGTCAGTCCCCAGTACCACACACACACAAACACACACACACATAGAGAGGAGAGAGGGGAGAGAGAGACACAGAGAGAGAGAGAGAGTTTGAGAAGGAGTTGCCCTCTCACTCACTCCACAATGCTCATTCCACTATAACCTTAGTACCCCAGGAGGAGTCCTGGGGCAGTGAGTGCTCAGGGTCAGACATAGGCCACTGAGGAAAAACAGATCCCCAGCCCCACTTTCTGTCCTTGACCGTCAGCCCATTCTTGCCTCTCTGTGGCTCACCCCATTTATTGAGACCTGGTACCCCCAAGGAGCTGGGCGGAGCCTCACACAGTCAGGTCTCCTCCTTCTGTCAGGTGCTGCCCCACAAATAGCCACTGTAAGAGGAGTGAGTGGATTGGTTCACGTGGCTGAGTGCTTGGGGGTGAAAGGCACTTCCGGAGAGGTCGATCTTACACCCAGGGAGTATCTGATGGTGACTCCACAGGGCCTGCCATCAATAAAGCAAGATGGAGGCCTGGAGTCACAAGCTGGGCTGAAGAAGGAGCCATGTGCCCATCTCTACAACAGTGGGAGAGTGACCACCTCTCCCGGCAGACCAGAGTGGGTCACAGTGGGGTGGAAGACAGGGGACAGAACCTCGGTGTCAGGTGTGATTGGAGAATGCTGGAGGAGGCTGATGCTGGAGGCGTCAGAGCTTGGTGGATGCTGAGTTTCAAAGGAGGTAGATGGGGTAGGGACGGAAGTTGCCAGAATGGAGATCCAGGGTTTGGAGTGGGCTGGAGGTAGGAGAGTCATTCAACCTTTGTTAACAAGGAGGAAGCCCTCTGGAGTAGGCTTCATCCTGCAGGAGTCTCAGGATGACCCTGAACATGGCTCCATCTCTCCCTTCATTCAGTGTGGGCATTGGCTGGATGCATCGGCAGCATTTTGCTTTTTCTGTTTGCAATACTAGGCATTGAACCAAGGGCCTTTGCACTGAGCTATGTTCCAGCCCTTTTTGTTTCGAGATAAGAGTCTTGCTAAATTTCCTGGGTTGCGTTCAAATTTATAATCTTCCTACCTCCCAGAATACTAGGATGATAAGCCTGTACCACCACTCCTGGCCATCGTTACTTTCTTACCAGGGCCAAACCCTCAACCTTCAGGCCTAGAGGCTTCTGGCACGTGTAAAAATAACCCCAGGAGTTATATCCCACTCACTGGGCTCAAGTCTTGGACAACTGAGCCAATGACAGGACTGCCCACTTTCTTCTATACATGAAAACTACCTGGGCAACTGGAAAACCTGCAGGCTCTACTCCTGTAAGTCTGGGGCGAAACCCAAGACTATGTCTCCAACAGGGTTTGCTGCAGGACTCAAGGTTTACTGTACTGTCTGGATTGATGGTTCTGAAATTCACCCCTTAGGGGTTTTAAAAATCACCAGTCAGCCATATTTCAGGATCTCCCAACTTAATGGTCCCTAAGGTGAGCCCCAGAAGCAGGATTGTTTTTTAGCTCTCCAGGCGATGCTGCTGAGGAAAGGAGGAGAAACTCACACCAGCTCTACCAAATTTCTCTGGCATTTTAAGTCTTTTGGGAGCAGCAGGAGCCATTCCCAGGATAGTTCTCCTCTGCAGGAAAGTTGGGCATCACACCTCCTGCCAGGATCTTTCCAGGGTTGCCCAGGCCTCCCTAAGAAGCCAGTGGGTGGCAGCCACCAAGAGATGGGCACAGCTGCCTGCAGTAGGGTGTCAGGGCTAATCTGTCACCTGAGCCAAATGGACCTCAGGAATATGGAAACTCAACAGAAGGTGCTGGGACTGTAAAGGGCTATTGTCTCCACTCCTGCAGGACATGGAGGTGACAGCAGAAGAGCTTGAATATGTTTTGAATGCTGTGCTGCAAAAGAGTAAGTGCCACACCCATCAGGGCCCCAGGGCTCCCACAGAGGGAACAAATGATCACACTGCTATGCCCCTCTAGCTCCCCAGGCTCCTTGCTCTTCCCCAGGACCTGTTTCCTGGGCTGACTTTAGGGGAGCTTTACAAACAGCTGACATTGTTGATTTCCTGATTGTAAAAATTATGCAATTTGAGCTGTGCTTTGTGCCTTATGCCTGTAATCCAGCATTTTGGGAGACTGAGATGGGGGGGATCAGAAGTTTGAGCCTAGGCTGGGCAACTTAGAGAGATCCTGTTAAAAAAAAAATTGGTCTGGGGATTTAGCTCAGTGGTATAAGTGCCTTCCTTGCAAGCATGTGATTGTGAGTTTGATCCCTGGGACTGATAAAAGAAATTTTTTTAAATTAAAAAAAAAATTGCCAGACATGGTGGCTCATGTGTATAATCCCAGCACTCAGGAGGCTGAGGCAGGAGAATAGTTGCAAGTTTGAGACCAGCCCGGGCTACAAAGTGAGTTCAAAGCCAGCCTGAACTGCATATCGAGAACCTGTCTCAAAAAACACAAAACAAACAAATAAATAATAGAGTTGAGGATGTAGCTTAGTGCAAAAGCCCTGGGCTAAATCCCCAATACTGTACACATGCATACACACACACACACTAACACATGCACATTATGTAGGCAAATTTATTGGTAATACCCTTCCATTGGTCATTTATATCATTTCTAAATGTTACCATTAGTAATCTTATGATAAAAATCTTACATAATTTTTTGCTTGGGATGCTAAGAACTAGAATGAGCAATACACCAGTACTCCCTGAGTTTGTTTTTCTGCTTTTTTGTTTTTTCTTTGCCTGTTTGTTTTTGTAGGGTTTTGTGTTTGTTTCAGTGCCGGGAACTGAACCCAGGGCTTCATGTATGCCAGGGAAGTTCTCTAACACTGAGTCACATCGCAGCCTGGCATTCCCATTTCTAAGTCTTTTGTTGCTGTAAATTTTCTTTCTGAGAGACAGTGTCAGCATCTACTTTCAAGGGCATCATAACATGCTGTCCACTTTATGACTCCATGACCTCAGATCTAGCCATACTTTGAGGTTCTCACAGAAGGGAGCATAAGTCTGTCTTATCAGGTCAACTGAATTCTGCTTGCATGTGTGATTCCAGAAAAGGACTTCAAGTTCAAGAAACTAAGCCTGATCTCCTGCAAGAACATCATTTCTCTGATGGATGTATCCTTTTGAACAGTTCACTGTCGTATAGGCCGGGGGTTTCTGTTTGTACTGGTGCTGAGGATGCCACATGCTCAGCCAATAGGAAGCCTTCCCAGGAAAGACCCGGATACTAGGATCCCCTGGTGCTAGATCTGGGTCAGAACCAAAGCCAGGACCATCCAGCCGGGAGAAGGTATCCGAAGGACTTGGGGGTCACATTGACACTTGCGGCCCACCCAGTACAATGAATAGCCCGCTTATGTATTTTGTAGACCTTCAAGTGGCCCCTCCCCAGCCCATCCCTTCCAATTCTCCTCTTCAGAGATGCATGGTTCAGTCATTAAAGTCACCGCCTGAATCTGTTACCTGTGCCACCAGGCCAGGCAGCACCCCTCCCACACACACATGCTGCCAGACCTAGGATCCAACAACAAGCCTTGGTTGTTCCCTTAACCCATGTGGCCAGACCAGAGGCAATGGGATGCTGGACTTCAGTGAATTCCAGGTGTTCTGGAACAAGCTGAAGCAGTGGACTGTATGTGACTTTGAGCAGACAGCCAAGACCAAAGCAGGGGTGGGGAGGGAGCACAGGCTAAGGGTTGGTACTGGGAGTGGCGAGGGGGAGACAGAAAGAGGGCCCGGGCTATAGTGTGACTCAGCAGCTGGCCTAGTACATAAGGAAAGGGTTTGGAGATGTGGACAGAGACAGAGGGACAGCTACAGGGCCCAGCCTGACCTTGCCTCTGTAGGCTGGGGGTGGAAGTGGGGGTCTCCTCCTGGGCAGCTGCCACCCCGTTGCTGTTCTCCATGACACTGTCTCCTCATTGCCTCGCTTTCCCCACAGAACCTCTTCCTCCAGTTTGACTCCAACAAGTCGGGCACTATGTCCTCCTATGAGCTGCGGACTGCGCTGAAAGCCGCAGGTAAAGGAAAACCTGGGGTGATGGTACTACCTGCCAGGGGCACTTGCTTGCGACCCGAGCAGGTGGCAGGCAAGAGCAGGTCTTATGCCACTGAAAGATGAGCCTCTGAGTGGCACTGACACTTCTTAAGGTCACAGTCTCCAGAGCAACACAGCAGGCCTGGCCCCAGGGCTCCCTCGCACATGCCAAGTTCTTGCTTTAAACCACGGTGTACATCAGTAGGAATTTTTAAGATACGTCCTCTGTGAATGAATTTGTCCTGCCCCCACAGGCCTCTCGGCAGCTGGCCAGGTTTTTCGGCCAGCAAAGTGATATGTGACTCTGCAGTAGCCCACCGCAGTGCTTCCAGTCCTCTAGGTGCTACTCTGCGGTAGTCATCACCATAGGCACAGAGCGTGCCTGCTGTGGCTTGGGCAACCATGTGCCCCTCCACCTACCACCCGTGGCCTGTTGCCAGCTCTGCCAGCAGCAGTCTCTAAATCTAAACCAGATGGCTCAGTTGATAGCCAACTACTTTCCATGAAGGACAGGCTACCGGTGACGTTTCCGCCTCCAGAAGTCACTGCCTGGCAGGCTGGTCTTGGGGGCTCAGGCTTCTGTGTACCAGCCACGGTCTTGATGGCAGCCTGAATCCAATGTACTTTATAGGCAGGGGCTGCTACTGCATATGACACCACTAATGACACAGTCCCCTCCCAGAGCACTAGACATCTAGAACATACCTAGGTCATGGTCTGATAGGGAGAATGCCACCCCGGTGCCTGATTTTCCAGAGCAGGAGGAGCTGAGCATAGAATGAAGGGGCCCTCAGAGAGAACGAATGTGATCAGATTTTCCATCCTGACTTGAAGTGGGAGATTCGCCACCCCAAGTCTGTGGAGGAGACACCAGGATCCTGACACAGCCATAGCCAGTACCATTGTGTGGGCTCCAGAAATTGTGCTCTGGGGCTTAACCAGCCTCTCCCTCTGGCTGGAATCTGGAAGAAGAGGCAAGAAGGCCCAGTGAGAACTTTGGACAATCTTATAAACACATGGCCTGGGATGGGAGGGAGAAGGAACACAGCTCCCGAGAGCACTTTAGCAATTAGGGAGTGAGGTGCACCTTAGTGATAAGTGGCTACCTAGCATGGGTTCTGTCCCCAGAACCTCAAAAACAAACAAACAAAAAAAGTAGCATATGACTAGATGGTATCAGGCAGGAAGGAGCCTGTGTGGTGTCTTCACGTGGGCTGTAGTGCGGCTCTGAGATGCATTCTAGATTGAAATGTCCCTGAGCAGTACTTACACACCTCAGTATCCGGCCTGAGAGGGCGCTGGGGCAGGTGCCAGCAGGGGGAGCTGCTGCAGAACCAACGTGGGCCTCCCGGAAAGCCAGTAAGCCCCCAGGAATGATGTGACCGCAAAACCAACACTGCGAGCTCCTCAGACACGTTAAATTCAGATGGTGCCCCTAGTGCTCAGAGGCCCCGACACAGACACACACCCAACCCACATCCAGACCAGGGACAAGCCCCCTAGATCGGGGACCTCTGCTCTGTGGAGCAGACAATTTTTACCCCTTTTGACCATTTACCCTGGGCCACCTGGGAGCCCTGGCACCGTGGACTCATGGGCCAACATGGCAACTCTCAGGCTCCCATCCCTCTGCAGGCTTCCAGCTGAGCAGCCGCCTCCTGCAGCTGGTTGTGCTCAGGTACGCAGATGAGGAACTCCAGATGGACTTCGATGACTTCCTCAACTGCCTGGTGCGGCTGGAGAACGCAACCCGTGAGTGTTAGGGGCTGCAAGGGGTGGAGGCACCTCAGAGGATTTTCAGTCATGCTTCCTGAGTGTTTAAGATATGATTTGAGCTGAGTATAGTGGCACATACCTGTAATTCCATCACTCTGGAAGGCCGAGACAGGAAGATCACAAACTCCAACCCATCCTGGGAAATTTAGTGAAATCTGTCTCAAAATAAAAAAGGGTTGGGGAGGTATCCAGGGCATGGGCCCTGGGTTCAATCCACAATGTTGAAGGGGAAAGAACTGGCAAAATACAGCAGACAGACCTAGAGGGCCACCGTAATCTGTGCAGATGAATATGCCTGTGGGGTTGGCTGAGGGCAGAGATGTCTTCCCACAGTGCGTGTCTCCTGACCCCTGTTCTTCATATATTCAGTCTCTGCAAAGGATGGGGGTGCTTTGTATTTGAGAAAAGGTTCCCTTCTGGCTTAAACCATCACAGCACACACAATATGAAGAGTCTCGGTGTCTCTACTCCCTTCCTCTATAAACCAACAAGAGCGTTATAGCAGAAAGAGGAGTCACTTGTGGGTGTCCATCTTGATGCTGCATCCATTATGACACTTCACCCCCTGTGAAAGAGGCCAGATGTGCCCAGCTTTTCATCTGCCTAATACAAAGGGACCCAGGTCCCAGGCATCTCATGCCGCGTCAAATGCTCTGGTGTCGCCATCTTGCGAGTCTTGAGTTTTGAACAAAAAGCCCCCAAGTTCCACTTTGCACATAACCTCTCCAATTGTGTGTCTAGGCCTGCCTCCCATTAGCTAAAATCTACTCAGTAGACAACCTCAAGGCAGGGTCTCAGGTTCTCAATGGTACATTCTTCCACCCAGGTGACGACAAGGTGATGACTTGCTTGAACTTGTTTCCATCAGTAGGAAAGCTGGAGGTGGGGGGAGCTATACTTAGTGAGCAGCCAAGAAACATGGCAGAGGCAGAAGTGGTGGGGGAAGGCCCTTGGGGTCCTTCCAGAGGCAGAGCTCCTTCAGGTGGTGACTGGTAGCCAGGAAGAAGTGATTTCTGAAAGACCCATCCCAAAGACTCCTGGGGTGATCAGAGCAGACCCTAGCAATTGAAGATCTGATAACTCCTTTCTTCTCAGCTGATCTCCCCCTTCCTCAGCCCCTCACACCCGATTTTTCTGGCCCCGCTTTGGCTGATCTTCTGGTGGAAGAGAGCCAGGGAAGAGGCCCTCAGGCTTCCAGTATCCTCTCAGTGTATCAGCTGGGAGACTCACCAAGGCTACAGCTTTGCCCCATTGTGGTTTCAGCTTTCAACCATAGAAGTTTTCAACCACGCACATAAATACAGAGAATAACAGACTCCCATGTTCCTCACACCTGTGCTTCACAAACTTTTGCTCCCTAAGGGAGCTTGAAATCTTCTGATAATGTAGCTCAGTGGTGAGTACCTGCCTGGCATGTGCCAGGACCTGGGCTTCATCCCACACATCAACAAAATATATAAATAAAATAAAAGAAACAAATGTGGTGACCAGGTTACATGGTAGGCCAATTAGGTTACACTCTCAGGGGTGGAAATTTATAAAACACTCTGCATCCGCACGCATCAGGATTTATAAAAATTCCCAGGGAATTCCAACACTGTATACCAAGCCTCAACAAATTTTTCCCCCCAACACATATTTCCCCCTTGAATTATTTAGTGGCAGATCCCAGAGATTCTGCCCTTGCACCTGCAGACATCTCCAATGGGTAGGCTGGCAGCCATGGATTTCAGGGAATCTGGGACTCTAAAAGGTTAAGACAGGGAAGTTTTAGACTCCAGAACTTGCCGACCACTGGCATAGGGTAGGTGACAGCATGAGCTGCCATTCCCAAGACTAACTTCCTGCTGCAGGAATTGAAGTCCCTTCTCTGTTGTCCCAGTCCTCAGGCTGTGCCCAACAATCCCTGTTCCCACCAGAGGGAGCAGCTCCCCCATGGATGGCTTTCCACTTGCTGAAGAGATGGTCTCCATGGTGACACCTTTCTGTCTCTCCCCTCAGGAGTGTTCCAGGCCCTCAGTATGGAGAACAAGGACTTCATCCACCTCAACATAAACGAGGTTTGGCCACTGCGGGTGCTTCTCCAAGAGCATTGCTGAACTCAGCACCAGTGAGGGCTGTACTTAGCACAGGCATGACAGTATGGTAGCTGATATTTCTGAGGCGCTGCTCACTTGGCTCAGTGATTAAACCCATTGCTAAGTGACAGTAGAATCCCCACTGTGCTGAGGTGCAAAAAGAGGTACAGGTACATGGATTACCTCGAACAGAGGTGTGAACACACCACCTTCTTGTACTGTTCTTCCTTCTATTGACCAGCTCCTCTGCCTGCCTTCTAGCTCAAGAGCTGTCCGCTCACCCTCATGAAGGTCATCCTGTGACTTCTATGGTGTGTGTGTGTGTGTGTGTGTGTGTGTGTGTGTGTGTATACACCTCAAAACCCCGAGGAACACAAGTCTTTAGCCCATTTCAGCAGCTGTCCTGGGGATGACAGGCCAGGGGTGTGTAGATGGGTTTCTGCAGCATGCAGAGAACATTTGGGGTTCCATGTTGACCCTCTCCTGAGTGCGGGCCTTGGACCTTGCCGAGGCAGCTGGTTAGAATGCAGAGTACACGTCCTGCCCAGCCCTGCCGCAGTGGAATCTCGTTTCCAGGGACATTATGACCTGACCACATGAAGTCTAAGAACTGTGGTTGATGTTCTCTTGCCCAAAGGCAGATGGGACCTATGGGATGCTTTCCTTCAAATCTGCATGATTTTTTTTCCCTCTTTTCCACTCACCCTGTGTCTTTCTGTCCCATCTTGCTGTCCCATGGATGAGACCATAATGAGCCAGGCTGCCAGGCTTCCTCCCTGTCTTCTGCAGCCACGCTGCCACTACAAGCTCATCCCCAGCCTCAGAATCCCCTGTCTGGGGCTCAGATAACATTTTATTGATGGTCCCAAGACTGGCAGTGTGTTGAAATGTGGAATGTTCCTCCTTTGCCCCTTGCACTCTGATTCAGATTGATAGCCTCCTCTGTGTCTCAGTTTCACTATCTGCAGATAGAAATGGAGACATTGATCTTACTTCAAAAGGTTGGTTCATAATGTCATAGAAATGGTGATCTATTGTGTTGGCTCATTATTGGTTTTTCCATGTGTGTCTCTTGGATCCCAGGCCATGTTGTAACTTCTCTGAGAATAGAAGCAGGATGTTCTCTTTTCTCCAGTATTCTCCTCCAAGTTTAACACACACGTAGGACACGTGCACTCCTCTGATCCATATCTTCAAGAAGGACCCCAGGATCTCAAACAGAGACACATGTCCTCAGACTGTTCTGTCATGAAAATGAGGGACCAGAGGCCCACCTCCATATCTTGCTTCCCACTGGTCTTATCACAGTAATCAGCACATAAAAAGTGTGTGGTTGCTCTTGCCCCTGGCGGGAGGGAAAGTTGCAGCTGGGTGACATTGGCCACAGGCCCTGGAGATCCTGAAGTGTGCAGGAAGCTGTCCACCATCAGGGTCAAATTATTCCTTCCAACACCGGTGTCTGTGGGTGGGAGCTAGACCGTGCTCCTGCCCTGCCCACCACAGGAAACTCTTTTCATCTCCTTCCAAGCCTGCTGCCCCTCTCTGGCCACCTATTAGCCTCAACTGGATGGTATGGGGCCTGGCCCCAACCCAGGCCCCATACCAACTAAATTGGAGTCTTTGAGGCATTCCCAGTCTCGACATTATTGAAAGTCCCCCAGAAGCCCAGGGACAGCCCAGCATGAGCCCCTGGGCAATGGGAGCCGCAGGGCTGAGCTGCTGCACCTGCAGTCTCTGCTCAAAGAACCCATGAGTCTTAATTGCTTTGATTCTACTCATGCCCTGTCCAGGAAAGAGGATAGGGATGGGAGAGAGCCTCCCACATAACTGTGCTTCCAAGGTCATCATACTGTGATCTGCAAGCCTGGTAGGAAAGGGAAGCAGGGTGGACTTGGAGAGAGGAGAGGACGTACGAGAAGCTCTACACACGTCCCAAGAGCTTGTTTATATAGAGCCTATGCCTGGACAATGCTTCCTTCACAGCAGCCCTGTTGTGACAGAGTGACCTCTCTCCTCAGGGCAGGGAAACCGCTCACCAAAGAGAAAGGCTCCTCACACTGCCCTGCTGAGGCACCCCGGTGAGAGCCCCCACTCTCCGATGGGGAGAGAGCACATCCTAAATTGCAAAGGACCTTTAGAGAATTTAAGGTGCTAAGAATCTGGTTTTTGAATTTTTTTAAAAAAAATTTGGCTTCATGTGGAGGCAGAAGCTCAGTTTTGCAGGCAAAATGATCAAATGACCAGAGTTTCCATGTCATTAGCAAACCAGGACCAATTCTGATTGCTGGAGGGATGTGGAGGGATAAGCCCTTATCTCTGTCTCTTTACTTTCAGTTCATCAACTTGACAATGAATATCTGAGTGGCCTGGAAGGGATGCAGCCTGTTCAGCTACATCTTGACTTTGGGACCATGAACCTCAGAGCTTCTCTGGTAGACAGTGATGTGTCTAGCTCCTCCAGAAGCATCTCCCTGCTTCCTCCAGCCTTCCACCCTATCCACCCCATTTGAAGAATGAAAGACTCAGCCTCATTTTCTAACCTTGTGAAAGATCATTCTTCGTGAAATCACTGTCTTAAGAGGGTGGGCCAGACAGGGTTAGTGTCTCCCCTCTCCACTTGCCTTCCCTACTCCCTTTTCTAATTATGCACCCAGAATCCTGGCTTCCATGTGGCATTTACATAGTGCTCAGATTTTTTTTTTTTTTTGTCTTTCTTGAGACAGGGTCTCACTATGCGGTTTAGGCTGGCCTTGAGTTCACTTTGTAGTCCAAGCTGGTCTTGAAATTGCAACGATCCTCCTGCCTCAGCCTCTGGAGTGCTGGGATTACAGGCATGTGCCACCCGACCTGGCTCAGATATTCTTTATAATACAGTGTTCTCGAAAACATGGAGGATGAGATGAGAGAGCAGGATGTGAGGTGTGAGGTCATAACCAAGCACTTCTGCATCACATATGTGTTTCATTATTGAGGAACCAAGCAATCTCAACACCCTCACAAGAGAGGAGCAATATGGAAAGCTGTGCACCCTTTGCTGGGCTGGATTCTGTCCACACTAGATATTCTCCGTGCCCAAGGTCTTTGGTTCAGAAAAGCCGACTGTTACACTATTTCTTCTCAGAGAGACCAGAGTCTAGTCAGACTTGATTTTTTTCCTCTCGACTGTGAGGGAAGAAGCCTCTTTATGACTCCCAAACATGAAACAGAAAAATACTGCTAAGCTGGGAAAATGGGATTTGGTTCAAAAAGTGCAAGATTCCACTTTTTTAGTGGTATACTGGCAACAAAGGAGGGAGAAATGAGGGACCCAATGTGCCAAGAGGGAAGGAGGAGAATAGTTGGAGGAAATTCAAGTCAGGACTCTGTACCTTCCTCATAACAAGCGATGCTTGTGCCCAACAGCAGAGCCTTAAAACTTAGGAAGCAAAACTGTATGTAAACAAAGAAAACACAACAATTATAGTTGAGTTTAATACCATGCTTTTAATTATCAACTAGACAGAAAATTAATAAAAACAAGATTTAAGTAAGCTTATCAATCAATTTTACTAACATTTATAGAAAACTCTGCCCCCAAAATAATGAATACACATTGTTTTCAAAAGTACATGGAACCATAGAACCAGTTAGACCATATACTAGGCCATAATATATTTAAAAGAATTTAAATCATTCAAAAAATGTCCTGCAGCCACAAATAAATTAAATAAGGAATAGAAAAAGGAAGAAATCTGAGGAATCTTCAGCTTTTTAGAAACACATTTTCTAAACAGATTTCTAAGAGATTTCTAAAAAGGCCATGGGTTAAAGGGAAAAATTCATAGTGTACATTAGAAATATTTTGAACTGAACAAAAATACAACACATTAAGATTAGCAAGACAGAAATAAATTAGGACTTAGAAAAACAGAAACCTCTCAATAAATATTTTTAAGCTTCTAGCTTAAGAGTAGAAAAATAGATACAGAGCTAGACAGAGACAGAAACATGAGACGGGAAGGATTAAATCCAAGAAAGCATAAGAATAAGAAATGATGATCAGAGCAGAAATCATTTAACTAGAAAACAGAACAACAGTAGAAAAAAATGAGGAAATAAAAGTTGACTCTTAGAAAAGATCAACAAAATTGATAAAACTTTTAATCAACTAAATCAACTAAGAAAAATAGAGAAGACAAATTAGCAAAATCCAGAATGTAAGAGGGCATCACTGGTGACCCCACAGAAATTAGAAGAATAAATGAATATCATGAACAAGTTTATGTCAACACATTAGACAGATGAAATGGAAAAATGTCCAGAAAGAAAAAAATTAGCAAAACTAACCTGAGGAAACTGAAAATCCTGATTAGACTTATAACAGTAAAGAAATGGAAATAATAGTTTTAAAATCTTCCCATGAAGAAATGTCCAGGTCTAAGTAACTTAACTGGTAAATTCTATGCTGTATTTACCAAGCTTACACAACTCCTTTAAAATGTAGATAAAATGAGAAGACTGTCTAACATAGCCTATAAAACTAGTATTACCCTAGCAAAGCCAAAGACATAAAACCACAGAAAGAGTCTGTGTATTGCAATAATTCTTAACAAAATATTATCAAATGAAATCCAGAATCATTTTTTTAAAAATTACACACCATGGAGTCATATGTAGTGGTATACACCTAAAATCCCAACACTTGGGGTCTGAGGCAAGAGAATTGCTATAAATTTGAGACCAGCCTGGACACATGGCAAGTTCAAGGCCAGCCTGAACTACATAGCAAGACCTTGTCTCGAAAGACCAGGAAAAAAATAATTACACAATGGTCCAAATAGAATTCATCCCAGGAATGCAAAGTTGGTTTAACATGCAAAAATCAATGATCACAACATATGGATAATATGGATAATGGGTAATAGGGATAATATGGATAATATGGATAATGGATATGGATAATAGATAAAAAGTTTGTGACCATCTCAACTCTTTGCAGAAAAAAAGTTTGTGACCATCTCAATTCTTTGCAGAAAAAAAAAATCAACACCATTCATGATTGAAACTCTTTTAAAAACTAAGAACAGAAGGTAATTTTCATGACTTTCTTTAGGACATCTGTGAAAAACCTACAGCTGGCATCAAATTTAACAGTAAAAGATAGGGAGTAGGTTGAGAGTAAGGTAAAGATATCAGTGCTCACTATATTAGGCAAGAAAAACAATGAAACGCAAACAGATTGGGAAGGAAACAGTAAGTCTCTCTTTATTCACAAGCAGCATGAATCTATATGCAGAAAATCCTAAAGATATGACAAAGAAACTACAAGACAAGAACCAAGAACACTTCTTAGTTTCAAAACGTACTGTAATCAAGAGAATCTGTTTTGGCATAAGAAAAAGCATACAGATAAACTGAATAATCCAGAAATAAACTTACTTTTATGGTCAGTTGATTCTTTACAGAGGTATTGCGTTAACTTATTGGAGGAGAAGGCAGACTTTAACAAATGATGCTGGAACAACTGGATGTCCAATAGCCATAAACAAACAAACTTAAACAAAAAAGACAGAGACTATACATAGTAATCATATATTATACCAAAATGTAAAGCTAAAACCATCAATATTCTAAAACAAAACATAGGCATAGGTCCTGGGACCTTGGACTAGGCAAAGGTTTTTATATATACCATTTAAACCATGATTCATAAAAGAAAATACTTCATACTTCACTGATATTAAAATATTTACTTTTGTTTTTCAAAAAGTGCTATTCATAAAAAGAAAAAGAAAAGTCACAGATTGGAGAAGACATACACAAATTGTACATCTGGTAAATGATTTGTATGCAGGATACATTAGAATTGAGACTCAGTAAGAAAACAAACTCAATATTTCAGATGGGCAAAGACTTTAACAGATACTTCTCCAAAGATGTATAAATAGCTAACAAATACATGGAAAGATGCTTTACATCATTAGTTATTAGAGAAACACATACAAAAACACTGACACCATCATGAGGTACCAAGGCATAGAGAGAGGATTCACAGCGCATATCGGTGAGAATGTGCAGAAACAGGAATCCTTGTCCTTGCCAGAGAATGCAAAATGGTGCAGCCACACTGAAATACAGTTGGATGGGCCCTTTGAGAGTTATACAGTAGGCATATAAATTAACAATTCCACTTCTGTTTCACTGCCCTAGAAAAAAAATGACAATTATATATACATTCCACAAAGACTTGCATATGAATATTCATAGCACCATTTCATATAAAGCCAAAACCTGAAAATCATTCACTGAATAATGCATGTGTTAAGCAAACTCCTTGAATGGAACTCATTCACAGTAAAAAAGAAATGAACTACTGATACATGCTTATCCAACTTACATAAGACTTCCAGTAAGACAAATCATAGAGCAAGTTATTGATACCTGGCTTGGAGACTTAGAGAGGCTAAGAGGGGACTTCTTGGGCTGATAAAAATGCCCTAAGACTGGGTTGCAAAAATGCCATCACAACTCTATTAATGTACTAAAAAACATTTATTTGTATGATTAAAATAGGTATGTGTCATGGTAGTAGGTAATAAATGCATCAGTAAACTATTAATACAAAGTACATCACTTGTGAAGAAAGAGAGACAGAGATGAGAAATAAAGAGGTAGATTATAATATTGATTCAATCAAATTCTGCCTGGCTTAGTTAAAGCAATCAAGATGAAATCCATGATGTGGGCTTTTTCTTAATTTTAAGAATAATCGTTGTTTTCACCTATCTTTTATGGAATGGGAGTTCATATTTAGGGCCACAGCCAGCAACTCTAAAAAGTGCAGTGTGAGCTGAACGTGGTACTAAGAAGGCTGATCTGCCAGTTATTTTCCACCTTTCATCACAGACGCCAGCTTGGTTGAGTGACATGCGTGTGAGGTTCTGTGCCTGATTGCAGGAGCAGTGTTCAAAGTATGACTTCATTGTGGTCACAGATAGAGCCGCTCTGTCCAGGGGATTGAGCTTCAGTTGCCTATCTGGACTTGGAGGGGACATTTTAATAGCTAAATTGAGTGTTTGCCTGGACTGACAGCATCTGGAAGACTCATGTGACCTGGGGAAGGCTAGGGAAGGTGAGGCCTGCCCAGCTCTTCATCCAAGGTGGGGAAGAAGTGGGACTTTTCAGAAAATGGCAGTGGAAATAAGCACAGATGCCTTCTGATTTCATTCTATTCACTCAAAATACCAGTTATGCTCTATAAGTAGCTCATTTAATACTCTGGCAATCTGATTGGTGTTTTCATCCCCATGAAACAGATTGTTTAAACCCCAAGCTGAGGGTTGGGCCGGGTGGTACACAGTGCTGTAAGTCCAGCACTGTGGGATGCTGAGGCAAGAAGATTCCAAGTTTGAACCCAGTATGGGCATCTTTGCAAATTAGTGAGAACTTATCACAAAAGAAGGAAGAGTTGGAGATATATCTCAGTGTGAGAGCCCTTAGTTCAATATCCAGTAAAAAAAAAAAAACAAGAGCTGAGGATTTAGCTCAGCAGCACAACACCTACCTGGCAAACGCAAGGTTATGAGTTTGCTTCCCAGTACCAAAAAAAAAAAAAAGGAAGAAAGAAAGGAGGGAAGAAAAGCCCAAAATGAGACCAGAGGGGCTCACAAAAAACAATATGAGATGTGCTTCATGGACAGCCAAGCGTCTCTAAATCTTGAGATGTTGTGATGCCTTTAATCAACCTGAAAATCATTCCAGTGATAGCATTAGTGGCTGATGACACTACTTTAAAAAATCTCCACCTACTTCTGTTTCGAAGTGGCAGGAGGCCTGGCACTCCTGGCGGAGGAGGTCCCCCACCTCACTGCCAAGGCCTCCCCAGAGCAGGCTTGGCTTAGCCTAGGAGCAGCCCTGACACTGTCTGTCTTAACAACCCAGCCGCAACCTGCATGGTAAAGGATTAAGTGACATTTGGTTATGATGCAAGTGTGTGTGTGGCCCTGAGAGTCCTCAGTGAAGTGCACTGGGAAGGAAGCCATTCCCTAAGCAGGTGACAAACAGCAGGACAGACTGTAGGCCATCACAAAGGGCAGTTACTCCTCTAGCTCTGTTGCCAAACCACGGAGATGGCTCCTTGTCCCCAGCATCTCTCCCACAGGATGGTCCCCAGGTCCCGTATTCCTAAGAGCCATGTGGTCATGTGTAAAGAGCAGCTCCCAAGAGGCAGTAGAAATCAGTCCCTAAGGTTTCTGGGGCAAATCTCCAGAGCCTGGCGGGGACCTCAGAACCAACCAGTCACCTTCATCTGAGACTACAGGCAGCCCCGGCTCCTCCCTGCCGAGCTGGCTGAGCCTCTGGCCACACTGGGGTGCAAGACTTTGGGAAGATAGCATGTGACCTGGTGGGCAGGGTACCGAGGCCACTGGTGCCAGCCCAGCTCAGTGCCCAGGGTTCTCTGCGGAGACAAAGCCCCATTCTACAGGGAGCCAGGACTGCCTGCCAAGGACAGGATGAAGGCTGCCTGTCCCTGCAGCTGTGACTCAGCAGCGGGCTATGCCTGCTCCTGATGCTGCCTGGGACATTTCCCAGCCCCACTGGCCCTCTCTGAAAGGAGGAAGGAAAGAAGAGGGAGGATGAAAAACTCACCCTGGTACCCTAACAACACTGCAGTGGAAGAATGTAGCTCAGGAGGTTTCTGAGTACCAAGTTCCCCAGTTCAGCATCAGCAGGATTTTGCTGAAAGGAAAAGTCACCCACCTTCCAAGGAAGGCGACAAGCCACTTCAAAGTAGAGCTACAGAGGAAAACAATGCAAGACTATGTGACGAAAGTAGCCTTGGACTAAAAGTAGGAGCCCTGGATGCTAGTCTGTAATCTATCCTGAGAGCTGTGGGACCTTAGCTATCTCCTCGTTCCAGAGCTTGAAGGCCAGGTTAAGAAAAATAATTTCTGGTCTAATTGGATGATGGAGTCACCTGAAAGATGAAGCTGAATAGTCACCCATCTGCCCCGACAGCTCAAGGTCTGTGAAGTGAGTGGCCTTCCAGGGAACCCTCTTGAAGCCACACAGGGCCTGGCTTTGAAGAGTCTCTGAACCCCTTTTCCTCCCATCACAGCTTTCTGGCCCCATGTAATAGTAAATCTTGATTGTCAGCTGACTGAGCTAGAAAACTCCTGTAGAGGTGATTGGGTTGTGAGAGCACTAACTTGTCAATGGATTTGCCCATTGATGCGTTCACAGTGGAAAGGGCTCGTAGGAGGTAGACCTTGTTGGAGGTAGTGGGTCATGGAGATTTGACTTTGGGGATTATATCTGATCTTTGCTTCCTTCCTCTCACACTCTTTACCTTCTCTCTGCTTACCTAAGGCTGCCATCAGTTTAGCAGTTTCTCTCCACTTTGCTCTCCCCCCATAATGTTTGTGCCTGAAACCATGAGTTAAAATAAAATATTTTTCCTTTAAATTGTGGGTGTCAGGTAGTTTGTCCAAGCAACAGAAAGCTGACCAGCACACACTGACATCCTACAAAATCACAGGAACTGCTCATTCATGTAGGTTTAGCGTTTTCTCTTATCCCTTAGAATCCAAGGTGGTGGACAGCTTTCTTTAGAAGAATCTACCTTCTAGATTCTAAAGAAAGCTTCCCACCACCTTGGATGCTCTTGCTAGCACTTCTCAGCATATCAAGCAGCTTCCTCATTGGGAAAGCACTGGCCACCTGAAGTGGGGACAGCTCAGTGGTGTCCCATATGAGGGCTTCAGCACCATCAGGTACCCTGGTTGCCCCCTGCTCACCTTGCTGGACCCAGGACAGTAGTATTCCTCCTCCCACATCTCCTGGCTAATGTTCTGCAGGCTTTAGTCCCATTTCCAAGCTGCTTCACCCAAGCCCCAGACCCACCAGGCTCCCAGACTCTGCCTCATGAAGAGGGGAGAATTGCACCTGCCTTGGCATCCAACTCCATGCAGTCTTTCCAGACACTTCAGCCTCTGTGCTCTACAGGCATCAAAGGCTTTCTTGTCTAGCAACGATTTGCTCTGTGACCTGCAGTTTAAAACCTCCAGCACAAGAGCTGGCCTCAGGCTGCTCGCCTGTTAGCACAGTTTCCACCCTGTTGCAGTCCAGAGCTAGGCACATGGCCTCCCCTGCGGAACCAAGGCATTCAGGCTCACTGGTTACAGCTCTTCCCCAAGCCCTGGCTTCCACTATCACAGAGCTTCCTTGAGGACTGGAGAAAACTCAGTGCAGGGGACAAGAACAAGTCACCTCTATGTGTCTTGTGGGAGATGCCCAGTTACTGTCTGGGGATAGAATCATGAATGAGAGAACTCTGGGTCTAGGATGTGACCTCTGGTCCCTCTGACCCATGGCATGGTCAGGTCGGGCTTGTTCTCTGTAGGCCTGAGCAGGGCCACTCACTCTGTGTCCCTATGTGACATGTGAAAGGGCCTCCCTGCTCAGAGCATGAGGCATTGAGCTTGCAGATGGCCTGATGCTGTCCAGACAGGAAAATCAGCCCTTAGGTTGGCCTTCAGTGAGCACTGTGGGAGTAACTCCACAGAAAACAGGGTAAAGCTCTTGCCAAACAGGAGTCGAGAGTGTTCCCAGAAAGGCCTGCCTTACTCTGTTACAACTCTGACACTCACTTAACCCATACTATACTAAGTTGGCAAAAGCCCCTGGAAACATCAGAAAATGTAAGGCTAAGATTCCCACAGATCCTTCATCATGTTCACCATCACCATTATCTATTTTTTTAAATATTAACAATGCTTTTATTTTTTATTTTATTGTTTTTTTGCACCAGGGATCGAACTCACAACTTCGCGCTTACCAGGCAGGTGCTTATGCTGCTGAGCAAAATCCTTGGCCCCACCATTATCTATTGTCTCACTTGTTAGAAGTAGCTGGTAGTGTTTTGGGCTTGGAATTGGCCATTGTGTGTGCACAGAACTTTCCTTGAACTGAACTTTCCTTGACTGAAACCCCACAGATAGAGGTCTCTTAGGACAGCATGTCACATTCCAACTCCGCAGGGCCTTGGTTCAGTTTAATGCCCTGAGCAGTGTTCTAAAACACACCCCACTGCATTCTAAATGACTTTTGTGTTTTTGTTATATGTTTATTTGTTCTATGCATTACAAAGAGTTTGTATTGAAAATATTTTAAAAAATGGTTTGAAAACCATCCCTAAAATCATCTAGGTAGGACAACTGTTTAAAATTTATTTTACTGTGGTGAACTGTGCATAACAAAACGCACCACTTGGACCATTTTAAGTGCACTGCTCAGTGGTCTTAAATCCATTCTCAGTACTGTGTAATCATCTCCACTATCCATTGCCAGGAGACTTGCTCTCCCATGAGAAACTCAGCAACTATTATACCATAACTTCCCCATCTCTCCTCCCCTGACCTGCTTTCTGTCTCTACGAATTAATTGCCTAGTCTAAGTGCCTCATATAATTGGAATAATACAATATTTGTCCTCTTGTATCTGGGTTATTTCACTTAGGGTGACGTTTTGAGGCATGGCCATATGATAGCAGGAGCCATACTTTCCTTTTATGTTAGTGTGATGCTCTACTATATGGAGAGGCCACGTTTTGTTTATTTACTTAGACGATTGGGTTATCACCACCTTTTGGTGATTATGAGTAATGCTAATGTAAACATGTGAACAAGTTTCAGCCCGTGCGCTGGCAGGCTCACAGCCACCCCCCAGAGAGGGGAGGAGTTCCTTGTTCTCCCAGCACCCCGAATCAACTGCACGGTGCAGGTTCCAACACACCAGGGTTTCTCTCCTTTGGCCTTTTATTCTCTTGATAATGCTCTTTGATGCATAAATGTAATTTGTATCTATTTTTTTCTTTTATTGCCTATAGTTTTGGTGTCATAAAAATATCATTGCCAAAATTAGCATATGAAGATTTCCCCTGTATATGATTTTCTTTGTTTTGTAGTTTTTACTTTGTCTTTTTTTTTTTTTTTTTTTTTTTTTTTTTTTTTTTTTTTTTTTTTTTTTTTTGTTACCAGAGATCAAACTCACAACCTCACACTTGTTATGCAGGCACTTATGCCACTAAGCTAAATCTCCAGCCATAAGTTTTATAGTTTTAACCATGAAATTTAAGTCTTTAACCCATTTTGAGTTAATTTTTGCATGTGAAATTAAGGGTTCAATTTCATTTTTTTAACATGTGGGGATCCTATTTCCTGGCATCGTTTGCCATAAAGACTGTCCTTCCTCCACTAAAGGGGCCTGGAATCTTATCAAAATCTATTAGCCATATACATGAGGCTTTATTTCTAGGTTCTTTTGTCCATTCCATTGGTCTACATTTCTGTCTCAATGGCAGTATCACACTGTTCTGATAATTGTAACTTTGTAGTAAGTTTTAAAATCAGGAAATGCATGTTCTTCTAACTTAAAACATTTCCAGTGAGAAACTTGTTGTTAACCTTGGTCACCTTTTGTTCCTTTGCATACAATATACTACTTTTAAATGTATTTCTTAAAAACATTTTAGCTTCATCACTGACAGCAAGCAAGGTGATTGTGATACACCTTGGTGTCTGTGTGGCCTGGTGTTCATTGAGTTTCTTGGGGAGCTCATGGCTTTTGCTAAATTTAGGAAGGTTTCAGTCCTTGTCCTTTTAAATATTTTTGTTCCCCGAACCTCTTCTTTCTGCTTTGGGCAGGTCAGTCACATATATCGGAAACCATTTGACATTATGCCAGAGTTTATATATTCTCTTCATTTTTTTTGGTCTTTTTTTGTCTTTCATTAAACATTTTCTTCTGCTATCTTGAAGTTTACTTATTTTTTTCTCTACTACTTTGCCTTTAATCTCATCCTATGTATTTTTCAGCTAATTCATTGAGGCTTTCACCTCCCAGAGTTGTGCTTTCTCTCTCCACCTTATCCATTCCTCTCCATCACATGTTTCGTCTTCAGCTTCCTGAGCACACAGGAAATGTTTGTAAAAGCTGTTTTTATGTCCTTGACTGCTAAATCGATTCAGTGTCCATTCTAGGTCAGCTGCATTTAAAACACCCTATTGCATTTTAAAAAACTGATTGATTTTACTCCTATGGGTTTTATTTTCCTGCTTCTTTGCATGATTGGGAATTTTTTATTGATTACCAAGACATTATGAGTTTTACCTTGGTTGCTAGATATTTTTATATTCCTATCAATATTCTTGAGCTTGTCTGGGTATACCATTATCTGAAATCAGTGTGATCTTTTGCTTCTGGATTTTAAATTTTCTTAGGTGGGACCTTGGCTTATTTAATTTAGGGTTAATTTTACCCATTAATGACCTCATCCAGAAAACCCAGTATCACTTGCCTACTTTAAGGTCTGTAACCTCTTAATTATGTATGCAAAATCCCTTTCTTCAGGTAACATTGTTCCAGTTTTTGGATTCAGTCATGAACATCTCAAGAAACTATTTTTAGGCCTAACACAGTTCACTCTCTGACTCCCCCAAAATCTACATCATAAATGACTTCCCTACACTGTCCTCCACACTTGTCACTTGCCGGGGGCACAATTGCACTGCGATGTCCCCCATTCCAAACTCAGCTTGAAAAGGGAGGCACAAGGCTCTTGAGGCTCAACACTCTCCCCACCCCTTAGTCACAGGGCTTTAACTTTCCAGACTAAAAATGCTCCTAAAATAAACCAAACCACAGGCACACATGGCCCAGTATGTGTTTATTGCCATAGTGCTGAAAGAAATGTGCAGAGATTTATTGACGTGCACACAGAAATCAGAGCAAACTATATAACCGCTATGTGTGAAATCACTCAGAAGGAAGCAAAGACAAAGTGTCTATGGAATAATGGAAAGTGAAATGTGGATTTTGAGAATGAGCCTCTTGCCAAATGAGATCATGTTCCTGGAAAGATCTGGGCTGGGTGGAAGAGGTTGCCCTCCTTCCTCTGCATCCGGGGCATGCCAAGGCCAAGGCCGACCAGTTCACCAAGTGTGTACAGCTGGCCCTGCTCGTCATTCTCCAAGAGGAAGGAGGTGTGTGTGCATGTATTTCTGTCTGCCACTTTCTCCTTGTGTCTTGTATCTGGACAGCGCCCCTGGCTGTGCCAGTGAGCATGTGGCCAGCAGAGATACCTATCTGTGTCTTGTTTCCTTACTCTTCAGATCCAGGATGGCTACCACCATCCTTAAGAAAAGGTGGGGAAGGTACAGGGAGGAGATGCTGGCTCATGTCTCCACTGCCTCCTGAATAAAGGCCGAGCTAGTCCCAGGTGAGAGGAGGAGGCCAGGCAAGGACAGCAGAGCCCTGGCCATGGTCAGACAGGGAGAGAATGGTGCTGCTGAGGAAAGTGGGACAAGGTATGGGTCCAGTTTCAGAGCTGAGTTATTCATAGATGCCAATGTCAAAACATCCAGAGAGAAAATGGGATTCCAATCTAAGGAGCATTTTGAAGGGACCAATTCAGATAAGCCATTTAGAAACTGAGATTTCCCTGGGGAATGAGGGTAAAAAGAGAGCACATGGGGGACGAGCCATGAAGTGGTGTGACACTGGGGAACGGGGGGGAGCATTTAGAAATAATAAAGTACAGATACTGTCTGGGAGGAATGAGACACTCAAAGGCCCAGGCCCTGGCTAGAAAAGGAGAGGGGTGGGAAGCTGAATCTGTGCTGTTCCCACCTCTACTTCCAGAGCACAAGGGCAGCCCCTTGGGCCAGCCCCTCCCTACTACTGGGCTGCAGAGCCTTCTAGAAGCGCAATTACTCTCAGGGGCTTCAGGAAAGGAGGCTGAGCCAACAGGCAGGAGCTGGACTGTCAGCACAGAGAAACTGCTATCACAGAGTGACACAGACGTCCCCAATGTTGAGACAGCTCCACTCACAGGGCCTCGGCCATAGTGTGATGGGACCAGGCAGGGGCTTTCGAAGCAGTGTGCTACGGGCCCGTGCTCCATGGGCCTGGGAGGGTTGATGCATGCTGTCTTTGCTCATCTGTTCAGCCTCAGATTTCTGTGAATGCCTGCCTGTCACTTTGAGATCTGTCAGGGACATGTTTTGTGTCAGCTATGGGGCCAAAATGGTAGGGGTACATATCTTTGCTTGTTCTCTGTCTTAGTCATCACCTTGGGAACATGGTGGGCCCACCTGCAGGGGACAAGGAAGATACCCAAATGGTCACCCTGATGCCCAGGGCCAACTGGCTGCAGACCTGTACAAGTCTGAGATGAGAAGGTCCTACTGTAACCTTCAGTCCTGATCACAGACAGGAGCTTGACAGTCACCTATTATGCCCAGCCATGGGATTCTAGGGTTTAGAGGCAGTAGATGACTGACAGGATATCTGAACAGGAAGAAGGGAACATTTTTCCAGTTTACTTTAGGGTTGTGGGAATAATAAAAGAATGAAAAAGAGAAGAAATTCAAAACTACAGAGCCAGGGCCATGGGCTGGTGGAAAGTTCTGTTACTGACTGTGGGGGTATTTCATGGCTGGGAAAGACTCTTGTTCATCCACACAGAGGAAACATGGTCTCTGTCCCAGGACAGTGGGTGCGTGGAGGGAGCCGTGGAGGGAGGCAGCTGTCATTGGTCATCTGCAGGCAGGACTGAACATCAGTTCTCACAGCCTTCAAAGTCCCCAGTCTGCCTGGAGACTCAGGCCTTCTGGGTAGAGGCCCTTCCTTGGGAGATGCGAGGCTCCCTGTCTATTCTATCCTAGGCCTCCCTTATCCTGTTTAAGGGCCCAGCTGGGCCTGCTCCTACTCTCACAGTCGTACTCATGGTGGGGCGGCCCAGGCTTCAGGGAAGGTAGCTTGGTGTCAGGTGAGGCATTGATACAGCAAGTTTGTCTGCCATTTGTGGCCTCCACCAAGACCCCAGGACAGCAAGCCTCATACTCAAAGGTCTCATCTGCATCAGTCCACAGGTCCCAAGGAAATCCCTAAATAGATATTAGGTATTTGTATCACTCAGATGGTAGCTAGAAAGAATCCTACAAACCTGAGTTTTTGGGCCCACACAAACAAACTATCTATGCCAATCCCTGACCTTTGGGCAACATCTCTGCTTTCCAAGCAGGGTTTCTCAGAGCTAGTGCCTCACTTTCTGGCTTTATGTCCAGCACTGGCCACTGCCTCTGATTGTCCCCTTACCCAGGGAAGCCCATATACCTGTGAGCTCCATGTGGTAAAGCAGGGCCCCTTTAGCCATGCCTCTCATTTCATTCTGCTATGGAAACAATCCTAGGACATTTCAGCAGCCAGGCCACAGGGCAGATACCCACCACCAGCTGGACACTGCTCCGCGTTCAGGCAGCTCTGCTTTGTAATAAGATTAGAGAACAAAGACCATTGTCTGTATCAATTTTTATTAAAGTTTAGTTGAGAAAATTCAAAAATAACCACGAGTCACCAGTCAGAGCCAGTTTCAGGGTAGAGAGCAGTTTACTGAGCAGAGAACAGAGGGTTGGGCAAACTGTACCTGTGGAATCCTGGGCATTGGCCTGAGCTTCTGACTTGTACTTCCTGGTGAGACAGATTTTTATGCACTGAAGCTCCCAAGCAACTCTTCAAACTGTGGGTTCCAAGGTCCCATAGCTTCAGGGCAAGGAAAGGCCTCAGTGCTCACTTAGGTGCCTCAGTGTGGGCCTGCTCCAGGTACCACATGGCAGTTTCCAGTCTCATTCCTGCGTCCGCATCCCACCCGACATCACACAGGCTACTGTTTTACCCAGATGAGGGACGGGGGAACGAAACACTAAGCAGTGGTCTCCTACTAATCAAACTTACTAATGAAAACTTACTAATAAAAAGCAACTTACTAATAAAAAGCAGCAGCAGAAACCACCATGGGTAATTGGAGCAATTAGCTGGTACTTGGATGTAATCAGGGTGGGAAGGGGCTTTTGGTGAGGGGTCTGGCTCTAGGAAGTGGGTATGTGAGGAACAGCATGATTTCCTAAATGGTTTTGCTCAGCAGCTGAGGCTGGAGTCTGACAGGACCTGGAACACTGACAGTAAGGGAAGAGGAGAGACTGTCCAGAAGTGCAGGCCTGCTGAGGTCACAGGTCACAGACTGCAGGGATCAGCACTGGCTTCTTGGGAAGCAGTGGATGCCGGTGAGCAGTGCTGGGGAAATCATTGTTCTGTCTGCCTCCCTTGGGGCCTGAGCTTTGCCATCTGCCCACAGCTGATGGAAGGAAGAAAGCTGAAGAACGGGGAAGGGAAGGGAATGAAGAAAGAATTAAGATGTGTTACGTACATGTACCAATCTCTATGAGAAATGTAATTATTATGGACTGCAAAATATACTAATACAAAATAAAAATTAAAAGGAAGATGGTAGAGAAGGAGGAGGCGAAGGAGGAGGAGAAGGAGGAGGAAGAAGAGAAGGAGGAGGTGGAGGAGGAGGTCAGGGGCCAAGCTAAGCAGGAGTGGAGAGCAGGGGTGGACCCAGGAGCCCCACCACCACCAGGCCATCAGGGCTTCTCAGCCACTGTCCCTGTCCACACCCCACTTTGGTGCAGCCAGCCCTGGAGGAAGAGCTGGGGAGACTTAGACTGGAGGCTGAGAGATTGGAAGGATTCACTTGTGGCTCAGAGCCAAGCACTCAGCATTCCCTCCTGAGTCAGGTTCTAGGGGTTCAGAGAAACAGGACAGAGGCTGCTGACTCCCCGCAGGGACATGGCAGGGACAAAGCAGTGGACAGGGCATAGCGAGGGTCTGAAAGCACACCACACAGCTCCTTCCTGTCCATGCTTTTTCAGAGGCCCTTGGGGAGACAGGAGGTGGCGTGAGAGCTGAGAACTAGAGACCATGGTGGGCTCCAAGGAAATGGGGGCCAGGTGTGGCAGGCACAGGCTGAGCTGAGATGGAGCTCATCTCTGCGGTTCAGGATCTCCACCACCTCCGTACACCAAGCAATCAGCACTGCCCTTTAGAAGCCCCATTAGAGAAGGTGTGGCTGCTTCTCAGAGCCCCACCTCTTTCTGCAACAACGGAAGCAGCAGCCTGGCTCAGCACGTGGTCCTTCTGGGCCTGAGCTTGGCACAGGTACAGCCAGCCCAGCAGGTGTGGCAAAGGGAATTGGTCTCTCCTGGGAAGGGACCCCAACATAGAAGGGACTGCTCTCCCCCAAAACAGAAGAGACAGCCACTATGGTCAGAAGACACATTTGTTGAGCAGGAAAGTCACAGCCACTCCTCTAAGCACTTGGTCTCTGGGGAGACTGTGGGTTTGGCAGCCAGCCCGGTCTACCTATGCTCTGGGCCCTGGAGTAGACCCCTGCCCCACTGTCCACACGCCTTGGCCCTGGATGCCACACATGGCCTGCCACTGTGTGCCTGTACAGTCAGCATGGGCTTTTGTTTTTCTTTACAGAAAAAGGAAAACAATGGTATCCATGTTTCTTGTGGTCAAGATTTATGGACAGTCCAGGAGAGATTTGAATCCATGGCTGTCTGCAGAAAAAGCCGCTTACAAATCATCTTCCTACCCAAGGCCATGGGGAGTATGAATCTCTGAGGTCAGTATTTATTTTCCTGGCTCCATGCCTAAAGGCTGGGATAGCTCACAAGGCTGACCTGTCCTCTGCTAGGGCTCTCCTGTCAAATCTGATGACTCACTGGAGCGGTGGGCTGGAAAGGGAATGTGATCCCTCAAAGCCTTTGGTGGCTCCTACAGGAGAGGAGGCATGGCCCAGGGGCGTGGGCTCTGTGCCTGCTGGGTAGGACAGGCTCACTTCTTAGGACGCAGGAGAAGGCCCTTCTCTTTTCCCAATATTGACTCTAGCCTGTTGTCAGCCTCAACCCCTTGTCTGGGTTTCATGCTCATCTAGTGCATCCTACAAACCCCCACAGTCACCACCTTTGAGCTGTACATGAGTCTAAGAGGAAGGAGACAGGGCCTCAGGGAAGAGACAGAGCTCGGTGCAATGCTGCTCTGCAGAAAAGGATGCAGAATGTTTCAATTTTCTAATAGCCACACTTAAAAATATAGAAAGAAGTGAAATTAATCTGGATTGATAAACCATTTTACTATAAAACATGTAACCAATGAGAAAAAATTATCCATGAAATACTTTCTGTGTGTGTCTGTGAAATCTTTGAAATCCAGGACATATTTCACATTTAGGGCACATTTCCTTTAGTTGTGGCCCCATCCTACTGAGTAGTCACTTGAAGCAACAAGAAATGCCCCCCAACACTGCCAAGTACCCCCAGCGGGGGACAACTTTCCCAGGGACAAGTCACTGCTGTGTCCCATTTCTGCCAATACTTGGTATCATCTGGCTCTCCGGCCTCTTTTCTCTGATTACCATTATTTTTAGCACCTTTTTATATGCTTCAGTTTTCAGGATTTTCTGAGGTCCCTGGCCCTTTTTGTTAATTCACAGGAGTGCCCTGTGTCCTTGATACCTGTCCTTCACAGAGGTGACAACTATCTTCTCCTGTCCCTACAGCTCACAACTCCATCCACAGCGTGCCTCACTGACAAGTGCCCTGTTTACGCCATCAGATTCAACACCCTGCTTTACAGCTTGTTCTGTGAAGTTTCAGCAAAGTCCTTCCTTGTCCTAAGTCCCTGGGTCTCAGCTTCTACTGGCTTCGCACTTTCACCATTAGAATTTGGCTCTCAGCCATCTAGACCCTCTTCAGTGTAGGGTGGATAGGAATCCACGTTTACATGCCTCCACATACTGAGTCCACCCATCAAGCAATCTTTCTCTTATTCGTGATGCCACCACCTCGATGGTAACATGAGCCCCCACCACAGCATGAACTTGTCCCTGGTCTCTTCAGTACGTTTAATTGGTCTGTCTATGATGCACTAAGACCCACTGAGTCAATTCCCAGTTGATCACACAGCCTGCCACCTCTGCTGCTTCTTCCGTGGGGGGAGGCATGTGGGTGTTGGGGGTGACATGAGGGACTGAACCCAAGACCTTTTCCCTGAGCTACATTGTCATCCTCCCTTTTTCTTTAGAGACAGTGTCTAAGTAGCTAAATTGCCCAGACTGGCCTCCAGCTCACAGTGGTCCTGCCTCAGCCTCCCAGAGTGCTGACAGTACAGGCAGTGCTGACAGCACACCCAGTTCCTCCTCTGCTTCTTTTAGTGAACTAGGTCTCTGTTTACAATTGAGTAAATTTGTTAACTTCCTTAAAATACCCTACTGGAATTTTTATTGATATTGTACTAACTCTATGAAATGATTTCAGGGAGAATTAAGATTCTGATACTGATTTACCCATTCTAGGATTATCCAAGTCTTTAATATTTATACTTCAAAGCTTATACAAGAACTCTTTGTATACTTGCTTAAATTAGCTCTTGGATATCCCACCCTCAAGCTGGATGTTGAAGTCCTAAGTCCCAGTATCTCAGAACATGACAGTGTCTGGAGATGGCCTTCTAGAGGGTAGTCAAGATGGCATGGTTGGGGTGCAGCCTAACCCAATATGACTGGTGACTTGACAGAAACTGGTATACCACATTAGGATGCAAGAGACAAAAGTGTTGTCCACGAACCCTGGAGAGGGCTCAGGAGAAACCAGCCCTGCCCTCACCATCACGTTGGACCCAACCTCCAGGCCTCGGAAGGGCAGATGCACCTGTGGTGCGTTGTCGTGGGTGCCTGGGAAGCCACAACCCTCATCTTGGTTTAGAACATGTATCTCATTTCCAGGGCTCTTGCTTGAGCTTGAACTGGGGTCTCCCTGAGCTTGGTTGGGACTCAGAATCACAGTTGCCTCCTAAAAGCTTCCTCTCAGCATCAGGTGCCCAGAGAAGGCATGAGGAAGGCATACGAGGAGGATCGGAATCAAGAAATTACTGGCAACACCCTTGAATACGCCCACCCCACTGACAGCCCGGCTGTCCTCAGTGGGTAATTTCCTGCCCTGGCCACCTGCAAAGCACCTAATACGCTCAGGGCCTTTTGTGTCTACACTGATGGCTCCCTCTCGCATAGGAACACTTTTTTTTTTTTAATGTATGTGTTACTATCACATACTAAATTATCACGAAAGCATTAAATCCAGGAGACTGGGAACAACTCTGCCTCCTTTACTTTAGTAAGGTAATGGCCCAACAGTGTGGGCCAGTGGCTGTGCAGTCATTCATTCTACCAAAGGCAGAGGAGTCCTGTGCACGGTACAAAGTTAAGAGAGGCCTGTCAATCCGAATTGCCATGTTTTAAGGGACATGAATTTTAAAAATTTTCTTTGATATAAAAAATCATCACCTAAAAATTCTCCCATGTCTCTCTAGTGGCAGACTTACCACCCACACTTTAATGAATCAGATAGGACTGATTAGCCAGGCTTGGTTTTGTATTTCTTCCCTACAAAACGAAACACAGCAGAACAAAACAAATCAAATTTGACTAGACTCACTCAGTAAAAAAGCTTCTTGGGTCAGTCACACAGAATGCATGTACACACACTCCAGGACTGAGCTGCCCTCCTGCAGTGGCAGGTACTCCCTGGCTGACCTCCTGTTTCTACTCAGCACCCCTTGCCAAGACTGCACGGCAGGAGGGGAGGACTTCCTGAGGTGGCAGCAAGCCAACTTCCACCAACATGAATCCTTCCTTCTCGCCTGTGTGCAGATGCCACCAGCCTAGCCACATTCGTGAGCCCAGTAGAGGCCAAAAACAGACACATCTAGCATTTTTCAAATGGCTTTATTAAAGGCTATTAGTATAAAATACAACCAAGTTACAAGTTGTCAGTAACAATGTATTGTTTTTGAAAATGTGTACCAAAGAAAGGGAGGTGCAAGGAAACACAAGATGCTCCTAACACCCACTGGCTGCATCTGGCCGGGGACAGGCCTGCTGCCCCAACGGGCAGACCAACTCAGCCCCAGGGCCAGGAGTGGGCCCAGTGCTGCCAGAACTGCTCCTGAGTTCCTGGGGGAGCTGCTGTAAAATGCAGTCACCGGGGCAAGAGTGAATCCTGAGCTGAGTCCCAGGGGCTGACTCCAGGTGGGGGAGGGTCCAAACTCAGCAGAGAAATGTGTATTTTTTAAAAAATAAATATAAACTCCTGGCTTTAGAAATGCCATTGTGACATATGGGAGAGGGAACACACGGCAAACGCAGAGTCTGATTTCCCCGGATGCTGGCACAGATTCCCCAGAAGAAGAGAAAGAAGCCACCTCTGCTTGGACTTTGCCCTGGCTTGAAGGGTAACCTGCAGGTCAGGCAGGATGGGGACTTGCACTTTCAAGAGCAGAGCAAATGAGCAGGACTCAGGACCCTCCAGAATTTCCCCTCTTCGACTTAACACTAGCTTTATGAATCACCACTTTGAGAATAAACCCTGTGCGTGCTGGGCCCAGAAGGTATGAAGCACACAGCAACTTTCAATGGTCCCATCCATACCTCTCAGGTCTGAGGCTAATCTGATGGGGACACAGATCACTGATAAAAGTGGGAAAGAAATAACTTCTGCCAAAGAGCAGGCAGAGTGCCCTGAGCAAAAGTACTGTCCTCCCAGCAGCACAGACTTCCAGAAGAAATCCTTGCTATGAAGTTTCTCGATTGGTGGCTTCCCTGGGGATGGAAGTGTAGGAGATGGCACTCATGGCTCTAGGAAAGTGCAGTGCCCCAGGCGGACTGGCACACCACTGGGTTGTGCTAGCTGGAACACCTAAGATCTCTCTTCTCTCACCACCATGCGGGCAGCCTCTCTCTTGCAGGTATCAATCATACTTAAGCAGTACAAAAAACCTCCCTGTGCTGGGCTTCAGTCTGTCACTAACAGAGGAGGGTAAGCCCCAGTCCAGAGGGGCCATCAAGGTGTAGGGTCCTGAAGCAATTGGCAGGAACCAAATCTAATGCTGGCAAAGTCACAGCATGGCAGACACTTTCCTTTAGGTGGGGGTGGGAGTTTCCAAGTATTTTACCTTGGAGACAGAGAAAATATTCTGGAAACCACTGCAGAAGGTTTACATATTAACAAGACGCCGTGACCCTTTGGTACTGAAAACCCGTTTACTGGTAGAGCCCATAGGGACTAAGGCCTTGGGTAAGATCACAGTGATGGTGATATGCACTACACTGCACAGGGCTTGCAGCTGCATTGAGATCAGGGCCACTGGGCAGGGCACAGAGAGGACCATGTGTGGAGAAATCCATTGTGGAGACAGCATGGAGTTCCAGGGGTCCCTGCTGGGCTTCAGAGATGCCCCTTCCACTTCTACCCATCAGGGCTGGCAGGTTGGATTCACCATGACGTGGCCTAAGCAGTTCTTGGGATGAAGGACAGCCATGGCCCCATCTTACACAGAAGGTTCTAACAGCAAATCAGAAGGCCCTGTGCTCCAGCATTGCTTGCACCCACCCTAGTTCCTGTAGTGCTCAGTACAAGGGCAACCAGCAGGTTGCCAGGTAACAGGAGCTCCTAGAAGGAAGCAGGTACAAAACCAAGGGAAATGGTTGCCCATGGTACTACATCTAGATATAAAACAATGAGAAGTTGATACAAAGCTTCTAAACACATAATTCTTTTTAAACAATGATCAATACTGTGAATAAGTGGGGAGCAACTCAAAGACAATGTCTGCCACGTGCCACTGGGATGATTCCTGGAAGTGACACAGGGTGGCAGGTGGCACACAGCACAGAACGTGGCTTCAGCACGAATTTTTCTAGAGCCACAGTCAACAGCCGATGTCATCATGGCTGAGGACATCACTGAGGTCACCCACCGAGCAGAGGATAAGACAGAATCACGGTGGGACTTTCGTGACATGGTAAGAAAATGCCCTGCGGGAAGGTGGGGAAACTGATGGAACAGGGAACAGAAGTTTTATTTACAAGATTTACTGAATTCTTAGCAGTCTTTAAAAATTCCAAATGTGGAACTGCAGTTATCAAATCATTGAAAATAGTGTATGCATCTGGTTTTACCAAAAAGGGAAAAATCTGGCAATATCTACCAGTCTCCAAAGAATTAAGAAAAGGAGTAGAGCAACCAGGAAAATAGACAAGGCAACATCACCCTTCGTATCCTCCTCCAGCAGAGCACTGTGGAAAGTGTTTCGGGGTTCTTGGCTGTATTTTTTTTTCTGGTCTCACACATTTTACCAGTTGTCCAGAAAATCAAATCCTGTCTTCAAGACAACATTGCTTGAGCTGACCTGGGGAGGGACAAAGTGCTTAAGTAAGACACAAGCTACTTTCTCAGTTATGCAGACTCTAAAAACAGCATCTCATTGGAGACCCAAATGACCCAAATGAAGTAACTGGCTTCCCTCGCAGGGGCCTCTGACCTCAATTTACCTCAGTGCTGGTGACCAGGAAATAACATCAAATTTAAGGCGAGTTGCACTGCCCAGTCCAGCCCTGTGAAGCATATCCACACAACCTGCCACCTTCTCACTGGGCACATAGAGAACAAAGTGTTTCTCTACTCCTAGGAAGCTTTTGTTTCTGAATGACACCACAGAGCACAAGCTAGAGAGGCGTTCTTTCTAATGCAACACACATACATGCATACAATGAGAGCACAGTGAAAAAAGTAAGAACTTTGACAGCTGAGGGACTGAAATCTAGGGAGGGTGAAAAGCTCACATCTTCCCAAACACATGGGAGGTACAGAGTGATCACCTAGGCCCTGGGAAATCACTGACACTCTTGTGTCAAGGGAAACAAGAGTGACTCTGAGGGCCGTGGATGCACGCAGCCTGCTGCACAAAGTGACTACAGTATCAAATTCTGGACGAAAACAGATTGGTGGCTGCCTAGGGCTAGGGAGAAGGAGTAAAGTGTTTAGTGGGGACAGAGCTCTGGTTGTGTTTTGTTCTATTTTGCCTACCCTGTGTTATGGATGGAAGCCAGGGCCTCACACGTGCTAAGCAGAAGCTCTGTCACTGAGCTGCATGCCAGGCCCAGAGTTCCAGAAGGCATGACAGTTGTACAACACTAAGCATGGACTTAATGCCACTGAATGCACACTTAGTAAGGGTTAAAATGTTAAACTTCTATCAAAATTTAAAACTTTTTTGAATATATCAAAAAAAAGAGTGACCGAAGAGTCCCAAGGACCTCTGAGGGGCCAAGTGATACTAACATGGAGAAGCCCCCATCTTGTGCTTGCCAGCCCACAAGGTGCCAGGAGCCCTTGGGCACACGCAGGGTACCCAGGTGTGCCTGTCGCCCCACCACCAGGAACTCCTGGCTCCAAGTCAGAACCTGGTCCCAAAGATCCGCCATGCCAGCAGCTCCCACAGCAAAGGCCGTTCAACAGGGACAGAGATCACAGGCCACGGGAGCATTGATGCGCTGCAGGACCACGTCTCCCTCAGCACCATTCGGTCCTATTGCAGGACAGCACCGAGACAGGTGCTGCTCCTAGAAGCTCAGGGCCCTTATGTCCTCCTCAGGCCTTGCTTATCAGTGGGCTCCTTCCCACTCTCCTTCCTTCCGCTCGAAGGAGCCTTCCAGAAAGGCTGGGGACAGATGAGACATCACTGGCCCAGGCCACACCATCCTGTGAGGGTGGGCAAAACTTTGTCATGGCCTCATAGAAGAAATGCTCTCAGATACGGTCTATGTTTCCCATACAATGATGCCTCTAAGGGAGGCCCCCTGACAATAACAATATCCTGTTTTTGGGTTTTGTGTAATCCGCCAACACAGAGCCATTTTAAGTCAGGAACAAAAGTTCTGTCTTCTCTTTGCTGTCTCTACTTTCTAAGTGACAGACTACTGGGTGAGGATGATGGTCACTGCTGTCACCATGAGCTCAGAGGACATTCAGAAGCCAGCGATTATTCATTCTCCACGACCACCCACCTCACCCAAAGGACCTGACCTTTCCTCTGCTACCCTCCCACCAAACCCCAGTCTCTGAACCCCATGATGCCCGGAGAGGAACAATGTCCTCCCAAACAGAGTCCTGATGGCTGAGCTCTGGGGTCTCACCTTCGTCCCTGGACCTCAGAACACCTGTGGGACCCTTCCTCACTGACAATCCTCACACCAACCACCAACTCCCTGCAGCCCCTCATTGCCCACATACTGGGTAAAAGGGCAGCGGCCACATAACCTAAGATGAGTTAGGGCCACCACTAGCCCCAAAGTCCTCTGAGGAAAAGGGAGGGAACAAAGGAGAGTGGGGAGAAGACAGTGCAACATTGGCCACTGGCTCACCCCGTGAGGTCCCCCTCAGCAGCCCCAGCGCAAGTCCCTGGCCTGACGCAGCCTTGATGCTGGCCTCTCACCTGTGTAGGCTTGGGCTCCAGGAACAGAGCATCATCCTCATCCTCATCCTCCTGCACAGCAGCAGGAGACAATGGCTTCCCGGGTGGCTCACAGTGGGTGACCTCAGGTAACACACTGGTGGGGCCCTGGATGAGCTGGGGTCTCTCACACTCCGTGCTTGCACTGGGAAGCACTCGCTGCTCTGGGCGCAGGGCCTTGGCCTCCCGGTCCTTCAGGCTGAGATCCTGCCGGTAACAGGCAGAGAGCATCTTCTCCCCCTTCTCTATGGACTTGATCTGGCTGGGGGTTAGTGACTGGAAATCAGCCTCAGGCCCCTCCCGGGACCGCTCAGCATTGATCTTCCAAAAGGATGCCTCCTCTTCCTTCCGGGCTGGACCCAGGGCATCCAGGCTGGAGGACCTGCTGCCCTGTGAGGCTTTGGGCAGCGGCCTGGGCTCGCTGATGGCAGTGCCATTGCTTGGTTCCTGGATGGATAAGGAGGCAATGCTGAACTCCATCTGACTCTGATGGGATGTGGAAGGAAAGAAAAGAGAAAGCAAACCTTAGGATCCACTGGAACAGGGAAGCCAGTTCACGCACAACTCCCAGTCATGCGTAGACACCCCAACAACATAAGCCATTGTCCACTTACTGGAACTTTCTGTCTGTCCTGAGTGGCTATTTTCAGGATGGCCCTGGATCACCTGAAACCAACCTGAGGTCCTGCTGGTGTGAATCGCTCTGACCACCCCACCACCACCACAGCAAAGCCACTGGGGCCACCTCATGTGGACCCCACAAATGCAAAGCTTCCCAGTCTTGCAGAATAGGCCAGCTGCACACCAATCATTTCTAAAGTCAACCCATAATCCCTCTTCCCCACTCTCTCATCCTCTCATGCCCTCCCTTGCGTTTTAAAAAATAATTAAATAAAAGTAATTAATTAATGAACTAAGAGAAACTAGCTGTGTAACTATCTTAACTGTCTTGTGTATAGATACACTTTTTTTCTTTTTCCCTTTCTTCCTTTCCCATTTTCCCCATCATGGTTTGTCTTTTCTTTATCTTGTTCGGACAAGATATCATGCTTATATCTTATACTCTGAATAACTCCTACAAAGACAACAATACACAGTGTATTAATTATTGTGACTCTCCTACTGTTTTGAAATGTTTATTTTCTCTCTTTAAAAAAAGTTATTAAAACATTAAAGAAAGTTTGAAATGAAGAAAAACCAGTCATACTCCCTCCCCATCATGCACTGCAGAAGTTGCTTTCTACCTGCTCATGAGCCTCACCCCTGTGTGGCTTGGTCTTCACAGCTGGTATTTTAATGGCTGCAAACATTTCACTTCAGAGCGTCCCACTGCCTACTGCACCATTTTTCTTGTTACTATCAGATAATTTCCTGCTAATCCTCTTGCTAAAATCAGGGCTGCCAGGAACATCTTGATGCACACAGCTCTCCTCCACTGTGGTTAATTTCTTCAGTGATATACCAAAATACAGAAGCGTAAGCCTCTCTTTGTGATTTTAGATGCATACTCTAACGCTGAATCAAGGTGCTTTCTAGTGGTTGCCCGTTTCCTACTACTCACCCACCACCATATACCATATATAAAGTAGCATTCTGAGTCACTGAGCATAACTTAAACTGTCTGTGCTAATTTAACATATAGAACATTGGTCTTTAGGACTTTGATGCAGATTCCCTCACTCAGCACATGGTAGGCTTGGTTCTTCACAAGCATTCTCCCTCAGCTCCCCAGTCCTGCCTCACCCTAAAGAGACACACTAAACTGCCTGCCTGATGTGAGCCACAGGCTTTAGACCTCGAGCTACACATTCCTGTCTGAGGCTCTCCTAAATACTAGCTGCTCAGTGCCAGGAGCTGCCCTGCAGGCTCTGAAGCTGAGAGAGATCATGAGGCCATGAATACAAACAGCCGTAAGTTCAAACCAGAGCCCAAGCTGCCTGGAAGCTCAGGCATCAGGAAACGAAATCCTAGAAGCAGCCATCAAGCAACCAGGTATGGCACACACCTGTAATCTCAGCACTTGGGAGGCTGAGGAACACTGCTGAGAGTTCAAACCCAGGCTGGGCTACAAACTTAGTTCAAGGCCAGCCTGAACTGCATAGTGAAATCCTGTCCCCTCAGCCCACCCCACCCCCACCAAAGCAGTAGCCATCAACACCTCAGATATATCTGAAGCAGTCATTAAAGACAAGTGTACATGACCAAATCTAATGCCTTATCCATGTAGGGCTTTTGTTGTTTTTTGTTTTGTTCTTTGTGGTATTAAGGATTGAACCCAGGGCCTTTGCACTAAGCTGTATCCCCTTTTAAAATTTTTTCTTTAAATTTTGAGATAGTTTCTAAGTTGCCCAGGTTGATCTCAAACTTGGCAATCCTCCTGCCCCTCAGAGAACCGGAATTACAGGTATGGACCACCATGCCCTATTCAGACATGTAGTTTTTAAATTATTTTCATTCCAGAAATAAGAAAATTGATATTTGAAGTGATCAGATCACCCTAGGTCACTAGTTCATAGGAGACGCTGCAGCTGAGATTTTGGCCTAGACTGGGTGATTCTGCAGTATGGCTACGTGAACAAACTACCCCAGCTGCAGAGCAGGAAACCTTGTACACAGCACTCAGCACGTGCCTCCATGATCTGACTTGATTTTTAGAGGACTGCTTCTGAGTGAGGCGTTCTTAATACTGTGCGTATTTCCAAATTCCGACACAGAAGATGGATACTGTGGGCAAAGGAATGATAGTTACTTTAAGTAAGCAAATCATCAAAAATATCTGGGAAGTGGCCCAAGACCCAGAGCCAGAGCAGACTTTGATCTGGAAATTGTAGTGTAAGGTTCTTAGGACAGATCACTTTGTCAAACCCCAGTTTTTTTTTAGGATCAGCCATTTCTCCAGAGGGATCTTTGCTTCAAAGCCTGTGAAGGGTGAGGCAGACTATTCTGCCAGCGTGGCTGAGCTGGGTGCTGGGGAAGGAAGTGAGTCACAGTAGCTCAGAGGCTACATCCTTGCTGCAAGGAACCAAGCATTATTTGGCTCAGGGTGACACCCTCAAGTGGTGACAGGTACTTTGCAGGTTAGTGGAGGCTTCAGGACAGCATCTCAAGGGAGAGTGTCATCAGGTAGGGGAGTCCGTGTTGGCAGGAACAACTAACTACCTGTTTTAAGGACTTTGGAGATGCCAATGAGTGAAAACAAAGTTCTAATAACTTGATTCTTTTTCTCTATGTTTTTTATTTTGCAAATAAAGCATAGCTACAATCTCCTGTAAAAAACCGTCCTCTGACCCAGGTAAGGCACAGGTCTATAATCCCAGCACTTAGGAGGCCAGCCTGAGCTACACAGTGAGTCAAGCCAGCCTGAACTGTACAGTGAGATCCAGCCTCAAAAAAAGAAAACAAAAAAACTAGACCTCCTCGATCACGCTGGGTGAGGGGTCTTGCCTACTCTGCACCCACAGGAAAAGGGTCTGTTATTTAGGGTTTCCCAACCCTGGTGGGTACATCACTGCCTGGCCCAAAGGACTCAGGACCTGTAACAAGAATGACCCTAGCAAGGTAGGCAGGAGAGCCATCATCCTCCCAAATCCTCCAGGGACATCCACTGTGGTCTGTGCATACACAGCACAGGACAGTGCACTTGTGTAGATCTCATGGAGCAGTGTCAGGCCCGTCTGCCATTTCAAAGCAAGTTCTGTTGCTTTACGTTTTTGGACTCCACACTGGGCCTCATTCCCCCCCGCCCCCCGCCCCCGGCCACTTACCCAAGTGCTCACCGAGCCGAGGGTCTGCTGGGAGGACTCAGTCCAGCCAGGCTGGGCATCAGTCAGCCCATGTGGGAGCAAGGTTTCAACTGGCCACATCCATTTTAAAAACAGCAAGACCACAACATAGCCCAAGATCTATTTTTGTGTCCCACTCATTGGAGAGGAATGTGTAACATTTCAGCAAAGTAGGGAGTTCATGCTGCCAAAACCAACTATTTGGCTTGGCAGCCTCAGCAAGATCTGAACTACTGAGACAAAGGCTACAGAAGCATCACTGAAAACACTGCCGTGTGCTGGACGGAGCCTAAGGAACTGGCCAAACATGCAATATCTTTCCCTCCTCTGCTCCAAAGAATGGCAGGAAGAGGAGGGGGGACCTGAAATACTCCCAGGACCACAAAATCTGAGAAGTGGTAGCCAGGCAGGGAAAGGTAATTCGATCAGGCCGTGAACACACTGAGCACGGACTGGTAGTCCTAGGACTTGGGCAGTAACTAGGGGCTACATAATACACCTGTGTGTGTGCGCGCACATCTCCCAAAACTTGGCAAGGAGTCCAGGGGTGCAGAGACAGTAAAGATGTTGTCAGTTGGAATCCTGGGCAACCTGAGGGACGTGCAGGCTGAGACCTACAGGGGGGCAGTGTGTGGGCCACTGGGTGGCCCAGGCTGAGGGACCCCTAAGGACCTGCCTCAGAGCCTTGTCACCCACAGGGACAAAGAAAAGCCACTCCACACACATCTTCATCTCAAGCATTTCTCACAGTCGCAAAGAGGATGCGCGATTCCCCCTCAGCCCTGTTGAGTGCCACCTCAAGCACACCCTCTTTCCTGTACCTTGGTTTTCTCCTCTGCAGCAGGAGCTGCTGTGAGGACTGCGGAGCACCAGCCCCTCGGCCATGATGTGAAAGGGCTGATCGGAAATGAGATTTATGCACAGTTGGCTGGGCAGGCAGGACCTTCACAGAGGAACAGGGTCAGAATGAGCAGACACAAAGGTAAGGAAGACTGTGCAGGTGGGTGGGTGGCAGCATGGGCTGAGGGGTGACCCAGGAAGGGTTCCAATCAGAGGGATGGGACATCACCCCACTTGCAGGGAGAATAGGAAAGGATCTGAGGCAGGGGGAGAGGTGGGGACAGTCAGACAGAAAGAGATACTGAGCAGAGGTGGGGTCTCCCTGGGGAAGACCCAGCTCCTAGCAATTCAGGAGCACATCTGGCCAGGTAGGGTACCAGGCTTCTCGGAAATCTGTGCCTGGTGGAAAAGAGTGATACTGAGCAAGGCCATGACTTGGAACCACACTCTACCCAGTGCAACGGCCCTTCTGTCCCAAGTTCCCACCTCTCTTCTTGCAATTACCCTGATAAGCCACCTGGCTTTCCTGAACCTCATGTGTGACCCATGGCAGGAACAACACGCAGCTCCAGGTGCAAGCATTTAGAAAGCAGATCCCTGCTGAGGCCCCACACAGGGAACATACTGATGTTCACAAACACATCTTTCTCTAGAGCAAGGGCTGGAGGGTGTCCATTCTGAAAATGGTCTACACTGGGCCTCAGAATCAGAGAACTGGTCTCCACCCCAGCTTACTTCCAACCCCCACTGAACATCAAGTGAAAGAATGGGCTGGACAGAAAGAAGCCAGACAGCTGTGGGGAGTGAGATGGGAGAGTCCCCAGGGCCGCTCAGCCTGTCCTGTCTGCCCTGCCTCCACAGGCATTCTCCAGACTCTCACCCCAGACTGCCTGGGGAATGCAAAGAATCTTCGTTTCTCTAGCCTCTCCTTGTCTGGAGCATCCGGAGTGCTAGGATTTTTCCTCTGAAATGTCAGTACATGAGAGAGGAATGCAGTGGGTCCCCAAGGGCACACATCTGCCAAGCTGACAGATGAGTGGAAAAGATGACAACTGTGACTACCCCCTCTGGGTCAGGCAGGCCTCCCCCCTTGCCTGCCTTCCGTAGAGGCTGTCGGGGCTGGAGCTGGGGAGTCGATGTTCAGTGGGTACAGAGGTCAATTCTGCTATATGGAAAGTGCTCTGGATATGTTAACTAGCTTGATTTAATCATGCTACAATGTACACACATTTTTAAAAATCTCTCTTCTACTTCAACAACGACAACAACAAAACACCAGAGTTCTGGATGGACAGTGTTGATGGCTATACAACAATGTGAACACAATATGCAAATGTTGCTGCACTGTGCATTTTAAACACAGCTAATGAGCTGGGGGTGCAGCTCAGTGGTACAGCATGTGCAAGGCCACAGGGTTCAACGTTTAGCACCAAAAAAAAAAAAAAAAAAAAAAAGAATGAGCATGGTAAATTTTATGATCTATGGTATGCATTCAATCACAATAAAAAATACAAACAATGACAGACAAAAAGTGGGGGAGGGCAGGATTAGTAACCAAGTGCAGTGACATGGCTTACACATTAATCACGGTCACACACAGACCATTCCTGCATCAGGATGGGATGCTCCCCTCACACTGGGCCTGCGGCTCCTCTGCTGTGACTAGACCAGCAGGACAAAACAGTAGTGCAGGCATCCACTCCCAGCCTGGACTCTACCCCCACAACGTGCAGAAGCCCAAGCCTGCTGGCTGGAGAAATGCCAGCTGGAGAGATGACCCGGCTGTCAGCCCCACCTGGGCACATGAATGAGGTGGGTGTGGGATTGGGGGGCAATGCATGATCGCACACAGGGACACCAAGAGAACAGCTCCGCTGAGCCCTGCTCAGACCGCGGACCCCAGAGTAAACAGTGTTCAGAGATTCAGCCATGGGAAGCATGTGACAAAGCGAGGAAGGTATCCTCTGCAGGACAGCCAGAAACAGTGGTCTCAGTATGGAGACCTGGGCCTGGCCTCCTAATGCCACCTCCTGTCCGTGACTCTCAGAGATGTTCTTGAACATCTTTAAGTCCTTAAAGAAGCATGGCCAACAGCTGGTAGTTCAGAGGCAATGGCTCTCTCAGGGTATGGCCAGGGAGGGCCGAGCTCTGTAAAACCCAACACTGACTAAGGGAAGAGGAGAGTGCGCCTCTCATTTCTCAAGTGCCCTCAGTGTCAGCCCTAGGGGCTCCAACACTGAACTCCACTAACTCTGACCTTGAGAGATCATGTGGAAAGGTACAGACAGGCAGAGACACATCTTGAGAAAGAAACAGCTGTTTTCAAACTGGACATAGTGACACATATCTGGAATCACAGAACAAGAGAGACTGAGACAGGAGGATTTTAAGTTCAAGTTCTGAATAGGGAATTTAGTGAGATCCTGTCTCAAAATAAAAAAGACTAGGGATATAGATATTCAGGAAAGAAGGGAGGAAGGGATAGAGGAAAGGGGAGGGGAAGGGAAGGGAGGGAAAGGGAGAGAAAGGGAGAGAAGAGAAAAAAGAAAAGAGAAGTGTGCTCACAGCAGGGACTTAACAGCCTCGATTTCTACTTAAGGGCACAAGTCACATAAGTGACTCATGTTAGCCTCATTTCAGGGAGCCATGGCCAGTTGGCACCTGCAAGATGTCACCTAAGTGGACCATCGTCACTCTTCTTGCTCCAGACCTTGCCACTCCCCATGCCAGCCCCAGGGATGTGCCTGTGGCAGGGGCACTCCAAGGGCTGCCCCATCACACCCCAGGATGTCATTTACACTAGATTATGAGCAGACATGTCCTGCCCCACAGTGGCCTTGGAAGGGAGCTGTTAGGGGAGCAGCTATTTGCATGGTGCATGCTGTGGGCTTTATCCTCCCAACATTTGCACTGCTCTCTTGTCCCCTCCCTTCTCTGCCATGGCATCACCCAAGAGGACCTGGCCTAGGGAGCTCCTGTATATCAAGGCTGTTCACTCCCAACATGCAGACATCGCCCTTCCTCTGCCACAGACACCCTCTGTGGGTCTCTGCTTGCACATCGCCCACCTGGCGGTCACAGAAGAAAGGACTGAGGACCATGCTGGACATCAGGGAAGTGCTGCATGGCCACTCTTGATTTGCTCCATGACCTCCACAGACATAGGCTGACGTAGGTTTGCCATCTACTGTTGTTCCTGCTCCTGACATCCTATGCCAGCCCAGCCCAGCCCTGTCACCACTTCCCGAGTCCAGGCCCTAGAGAGGCTTCAGCTCCTGCCAGCCTGTTCCCATTCACCATCCCTCTCCACACATTCCTTGCTAATCTGCAGTGAATACTTAAAAGAGATATGCTAGACACAGATATTTTGCATCTTGGATGTTTAGTACCCAATATAACTGTGTGCCAAAGGCAGAACATATTGGTATGTCTCCAACCACCTGCCATGTGAGAATAATGTCCACTGTCCAGGCGTCCATGTGCAGGGCCAGCTCGCTGCCTTTACATCAGCAGTTGTGTACCAAATGCCACCTGTGGGCTCAGGGCCCATGACTGTCCCATTCACCCGAACCCTGGTGAGACATCTTAAGACACCGTTCCTAATGAATGTAAGGCCTCCTCAGTGTTCTACCTGCCCTGGGCCTCCTGGATCCCCATCTGCTGGGATGGTGGCTCAGATCAAAAACTGGAGAGACACATGGAAGTCCAGGAAACCAGGCCCTTAAAGCATCAGCACTTGGAACCTTGGTCCAATCTCAATCTAAACCCTACTGTGAGCACCCACCCGCCCACACGCAATACCGAACGTCCTAGAACTCCGGAAACACTGGCCTTCCCCTTCTTTTCTTGCCTTACTCACTGTCCTGCTCATGAAGGCGCGTATCAGGGACAGCAAGAGACCAAGGAATTCCTTGAGTCCTGCTGGGCTCAACACTCTCACACCACTTTGCCAACGGTGCTGGTGAGGATGAGTGGCCAGGAGCCAGGCTGGGCTCCATGCTGGCATTTACAAGCCTCAAACACTTCCGCCCGCATATGGTCACTCATTAATGTTTTGTCCCCAGAAGCAAGGCCACTGTGATCTCCAGTGCTGGTGAGTAGGGGCACAGGCTGCCAATAGCAACTATGACCCTGACTTTCTACCAACCACCCAGGAGTCTCCTAACTCCCCCAGCCCTCTCCCCAGACAATGGGCCTGTCCTCTCAGCCCAGCAGTGGGGCCACGGCCTCCTGAGTCCAACAAATGCTGAAAGAAAATGTATAGCTACTTGATTCTTTTTAAAAGGGCAAATACATCTAAATTTAATCCAACTTACCCTTGTTTCCCAGGAGAAAGGGGCAGAGTGCTCATCTTGCCAAGTTATGTCCTGAAATAAAAATTTGAGAATAAATCTGAAACCCGAATTCAGATAACCCCACACAAACATCCGCCCAGGGCCGTGAGGGAACCCTGCCGTAGGGATGACTCCAGCTCCTGGCCCTGAGCAAGCTGATTCCCGACGCACAGCATGGAAGGTGCTGACTGCTGCAGCTGCTTCTCTCTCACTTTTCACCTGCTCCTGACCCTTAGGGGACTCTGGTGGGGGCCCTGATAACTCAACACAGGAGGGAAGCAGTGGACTTTCAGTTCTCGGCAGAACGAGCTCGATCTAAGCCCTACCAGTGGTCAGCTGTGCGCTCATGGGACCTGATGTAACGTTTTGAGCCTCAGCTTCCGCACTGATAGAGAACTGTACTACCCTTGTGAGGATTAAATGACACTAAGGCCATAAGTGGCCAGGCAACAGTAGCACTCTCAGTTCTCGCCTCTCCATGTGCCTACAGAGATCTGAAAGACTTGGTAACAGCCAGTAAAGGAAAAAAATGCCGATTTAATATGAGTACCTGGCTCTACTGAGAAATCTGGCATCACCCCAACCCTCCCAGCAAAACACAGTGGGCAGAGCCCTTGCTAACCATACTGTGGACCTGTGACACAGGTCCACACAGGTCCACTGTGACACAGGCCTGAACAAATGGTTTAGGGATCCCCCACTCCATTGTTCCCCTCCACACCCTGTGTTACTCCTAGGCTGGCAAATACCTCATCTGTGCCCCCATGCCATTGGAAGCCACACCCACTGGACCCAAACAGGGAGCACACTGGGTAATATAGACTGAAAATGAGCTAAAATGTTTTAATTGAGTCTCACACCAATACTACTATACCCATACTTCATCTCCCCTACCAAATAAAACTCCGGCTAACTCATGTCTGTTCAGGAAGTGCCCAGTAAATCCTACCTCTTCCCACCCAAAGGTCCTGACTGCAGGGCCGCTTCTCCCTAACTGAGCCCCAGAGATGGCACCGAAGGGGTGGAGGCCAGGGCCCCACAGGAAGGCTGCACAAACACACCAGACTGGGCAGACCCCGTGGGCAATCCTACTGCCAGGAGCCAGGCGCAAAAGCTGCCTCTAAATGGCAACAACAGGATTCAGGGGAACTGTGTGACAACTCCCCAGAGCCCTCGTGAGTGGTCATCCCAAGGTCACAAGGCAACATAAAACCCTGTTCACTGCCCTGTGTGAGAGCCGGAGAGCAGGGTCTACACCTGCCTGCAGACACTCTCACCAGGAACAAAGGACTTCTGCGCCAGCCGCTTCTGCGCATGCCTCAGGAATTCCCTACAGTTTAATGTGGGGCTCTGAGCCAGCTCTCTTGAAATCTTGAGGTATAGAGAGGGTCACCATCTGTGGGCAAAGATGTGTGCTGGGTCCAGGTGTTCCTGCTGTGGTTCTTGGCGAGGTGCTCCAACCTCCTCAACCTTGGGGGAGGACCGAGGACTGTAGGCTCTTAGCAGGAAACTGAGAGGACCCAGGACTACAGGAAACCCCACAGGCCCAGGCAAGGCAAAAAACAGAGGGAGGGAGTGGGGGCTGGAGACCTGGTCCAGCCGCAGGCAGGCGCAGACATAGCTTAGTGCCACACAGCCATCAGCCGCAGCGTAGCTGCCTTTAGGCAGAGCAGGAGCACCCCAGGGTCACAACCATCATCACTGGGCCTCCTACAGGACAACATATGAAAGTAATGCTGGTTTCACAACTGGTTTGCCCTGCTTTTTTACTACCCATGGCCAGCGGGCAAAACTTCTAAAAACAACAGGAAAAGGGTGACTGTCCTCTCCTTTGGAATTTCAGTTAAACCTGATGTCCAAACTCTGCTCCTCCAAAAATGGGCATGAGTGTCTGAGTCAAACTGCAGGCCACTTTTGGCTCTGGATGCCTGGCAGAGGAAGGGAACTGAGTTAAAAGATCTGTGTCTCTCAACTACAGGGCTCTTGAGACTGTAATGTAAGTCTGTCTTAAAAATAATAAAACAAAGGCTTTGTTTTCAGGTGGAAAACAAAAGAGGCTGCTGGAACTAAAGTGCTATCCTGCATGTGATCATGAGAAGGTAAAGGGAACAACATGCCTCTCCCAGGGCAAGCAGCCCCACCATCGAATGCAAAGAGGCAGCACATGGTGATCACAGCAGGCTGGAGATATAGCACAAGAAACCCTCAAGGGAACACAGAACCGAACCCACCATGATGCAGCATGACCTGTCTTTGTAACGTGAATTGTATGATCTGAGCTGAGATTCAGCTAAGAGATCTGTGGGTCTTGGAAGTGACTGAGTAGTGACTTTGAGAAGCAAAGAGTGAATTCCAAGCTTGGCGAACCAAGCTCCAGTGTTCGCAGCCCATGTCAGCTGATGTGCCAAGAGGGGCGCAGGCTGAGATTGATCACACTGTGATTTCTCCAACAGTTGGTGTCACATCAACTGTTTATTGTTTGCTCCAGCCAGAAACTAAGTCAAGGGGCATATTCCTTGGATTTCTGCAATACTGAGTTCATAAAAATAATAAAACATTTACAAAAATAAACCTGCCAAACAAGAATGTGAAGGAACCTCTGATGTTAGCTGCCGGTAGCACACTCTAGCCACGAGCAGGCTCGGCACAGGGACAGGTCCGAGGCTGTGGGATGCAAATGGCATCAAGATCTCAGAGTGGCAGCATCCCCTCTCCCTCACACACATGCCATATAGCAACTGCACGCACATACGCTTGCACACAGCACTGTCTTTTCTGCTGTTACCACAAGACCAGCAGGCAATCTACATGGGGCCAGGTTCAGTCACCATTGCACACGCCTGCTCCAGGGTTGCTCACACGGCCCTCCCACCTGCCTCATAGGCACTTAGAACTGAGATCATCTAAGCACCACAGCACATCTGCTCCTCAGAGACCCAGACAACAGGGTGGGCTGCATCCCAGCTGAGCAGTTCCCTTGGGGTCAAATTCCTCTCCATAGGGATGTCTTATGTTAGATGCCACTTAGAAATGGCTTTTCCTGTGGAACCCAGCCTCATGTCACCAAGTCCCAAAAGAGAACGCGAAAAGCTGGGGAGGAGCAAGGGAAAGCTGTGCAGCAACCATCGGAAGTCACAGTACAGAAGAGGTTCTGCTGGTCATCCCAAGGAAAGTGTTTAGAGCTGGAGATTTAGCTCAGTAGGGCTGGGGATTTAGCTCAGTGGCTTAAGCACCTACATGGAAGTGCAAGGTCTTGAGTTCGATCCCTGGTACCAAATTAAAAAAAAAAAAAAGATTTAGCTCAGTGGTATATAGTGCCTGCCTGTCATGAGTTTGATCCCTGATACCAAAAAAACAAAAACAAAAACCAAGTAAAGTGTTCAAAACAATACACTCATCTGCATGTGCGTATTCTACCCCCTAAACACACACATATACTTGTGTGAGAGCTTACTATAGAATATGTAGGAATTTCTTATTTCCTGTTGTTAAACAGAGCCATTAATAAAAGTTAAGGTATACAAACTCACCATCAAATATACTGTATTAAAAACAAAAGCAATATACTTCACATCTAAAAAGGATGAACACTCTTTCTAAGAAATGGAAAATAACAAGCACTGGCAAGAATGTGGAGAGACTAGAATGCTGGCCAGGGCTGGCAGGAATGTGGAATGGTGTGAACTGGGTAGAAACAGTCAGATGTACAATGGCCGCACGATCCAGCAATTCCTCTGCAAGGTATGTGCCCCGAAGCATGAAAGCAGGGCCTCAAACCAACACTTATGTACCCATATTCATGGCTGCATTACTCTCCAAAGTCCAAAGTGGTCCAAAGTGGAAAGAATTCAGACGTCCACTGCTAGGTAAGTAGATAAATGAGATGTGCTCTATCCCTGCAATGGAATATAATTCAGTCTTAAAAAGAAATGGCATTCTGGCACATGCTACAATGTGACAGAAGGGAAGACATTAGGCTACGTGAAATGAGCTAGACACATACTCTATGATTCCACTGTACCTACAGCAGGAGTAATCGTGGAGAGGCGAAGCACAAACTGCCGGGGATGGGGACGGGCTTTTATTGTGTCATGTGTATAGAGTTTTGCTGTTTAATGGATATAGAGCCTCATTTTAAAATAATAAAAACACCCTAGAATAGATGGTGGTGATAGGTACTTAGCACTGTGAATACACTAAATGCCACTGTATACTTAAAACTGGTTAAAATAGTGAATTTTATGTTTTATATATTTTAATCACAATAGCCATGAAAAGACATAGATGAACCTTAAGTGCAAGGAAACAAACCAGTCTGAAAAGCCTACAGACTGCCTGATTCCAGCTGTACGACACTCTGGAAAAGGCAAAACTATAGCAGCAGGAGAAAGACCAGTGGGTGCTGAGGCTAAGAGAAAGCAGGGGCGACTGGTGTGGGACAAGGACCTGAGTACGTATTCCACGCAATTATACCATGAATCTATTCCGTATGACACCACAATGGTGAAACTAGACCAGGAGTGAATCTGACGTCAAGCAGGGTCTCTGGCGGACAACGGCAGCATCAGCACAGGTTTGCTTAATGAAGTCACCACTGTGGTCTGGGGTACTGATAATGGTGAAGGTGGTATATATATGTAGGGGTATGCCTGGGGGAGGAGTTTGTAGGAACACTGTACATTTTGTCCAGTTTTGCTAGAAAACTAAAACTGGTCTAACAAATATTGTTTAAAGTGTGCCCCTTAGGGTCTGGGATTTAGCTCAGTGGCATAAGGGCCTGTCTGGCAAGCATGAAGTGGTAAGTTCGATCCCCCATACCAAAAAAAAAAAGAAGTGTGCCCCTCCTACAAAAGGTTATTCTCAAACTCATCACTTATTACCTGTTTAGCATCTTTCCCCACTGGCTGTGTTCCTGAGGTTACTGGGGTCTACTGTACCTGCCAGGTGGGGGCAGCAGTAATGCTTGCTACTGACTACCCAGCCCACCAGCCCCATCCGTCCTCCACAGGTGCCGACAACGCACAAGTGCCAGCCAGAGACCAGGGTCAGCTGCCACCATCCCAAACCAGCAGCAAAACATCTACTGGCACGTCATAGGCAGAATCAGATATACTAACATCCATCGCACGCTACAGCCAATGTGACTTCTTGTCATTAAAACCGAAAAGGATTTTGGTAACACAGCTTTTGAAAACATCCAGTCATAAACAGTCATTAATCATAGATTATGATTTCTCCGCAAAAGTCATGACTATTGCAAAATCATTCTAAAATGAGAAACTCAACTTCAAATTCATTTCGGATGTGGTGAAAGTTTATAAATATTAACATTTTTTCCACATGAAGTTGATAAAAGATTAGGCATTTGGTCTTTGCAACTTTCCTACTTTAGGACCAGTGTACCATTGGGATACTGGTGTGTGCACAGGACAGCACTGTGGAGGGCACCATTTGTGCTGGAGGCCACTCAGGCCTCCACAAGCTATGCTAAGAAAGGTGTCCAGCTTGGGCAGCCAGCTTCCCACGGCCAGCAGACAGCCGCTTCTCCCCACAGGACCCACCCCTCACAGGGAAAGATGCCAGGACCTCAGGAGCCTGTGGCACTGGGCTCATGCTGCAGCTGGTTCCAGCAGCTGACTCAGGACCCAGAGCCCAGCCAGGGCTCTGCTACAAGTTAGAACCACCAACTGTGCTGTCTTTCTAAGTGGAATCTGTGGGTCCCACTGGCTTAGTTAAAAACAACACACATGGGAGCTGGGGTGTAGCTCTCATGCCTAACATGTGCAAGGTCCTGGGATCTGTTTTCAACATCACTTTAAAAACAAAAACAAAACCTTCCCTAGGTTATTGTTTCTGATATCACTGCCTTAGGGGGGACCCTCGCACAGGCCATACCACAGACAACGGCCCTCAGCAAACCCTGCTGGGTGGTCTCACCATCCTCAATAACAACTCCTGTGAAAAGTCCCTGATTCAGGTGACTCTCACAATGGCCCACAGTTCCCAGGCCAGGTCTTGCCCTCCCCACAGAGAGGCCAAGAGACTCACTACTCTGACACAGAGGGTCAACAGAATCAAGTGCTACCCAGGGCAGATGAGCAGCCTCCATGCTGTAAGGCACTGGCATCACAGGAATCTCACTGAAAGGCTTCTTTGTTCTTCTTGTGGCTGCCTCTAATAACAATGTTGCACACTACAGGAGCTACCTTGCTATCAACAGTAAACACTCTCATCTCGCGGGGGCAGAATAGGGTGTACAGTTTGCTAAATACTACCTCCTACTAGGAGTGCCTTGTTTCTGAAAGTCAGAATGACAGCTATTAAAGTCTCCAGAAATAGATCACATTTTCTTGGGTGATTCAGAAGCACTGTCTGTAACTCTGCAGCTGCTCCCTGAAACCATGAGTATTCATGGACCCCTGAAGTCCAAAGGTCAGAAGAGTTGATAAACAGTTCGATCTTGGCCTAAGCTGAGAAATGCTAGAAGCTAGAGAGAGAAGACTGGCACAGCAGAGCCTGTGGAGAAGGGATAGAAAGCCTCCGATGTTGACAGCCACCTCTGTGTGGTAATGTTGTATGGCACTTCCAGGTGAGGTAGATTTTTGCTAGTGAGCGGTCTGTACCTCAACGATCCAGAGTCTTCAGGCTACTTCAGTATAAAGCATCAGTACAGAGTGATACACAGCACCCTGCACTTGTCAATTAACTGAGACCAGGGCACAGTCCCTTGGTAAATTCCAGTCTCCATATTAAAGATGGGAGTGAGACAATCATGTGTCTGAACTGAAAACTTCTATTTACACACAAACCCGCACACAGATGTTCAGAGCAGCTTTATTCATACTTGCCCAAATTTGGAAGTAACCAAATTGTCCTTCAATAGGTGAATGGAAAAACCAACTGTGCTACATCCAGACAATGGAGTATTAGTCCTAAAAAGCAAGGATCCATCAAGCCATGAAAAGACACCAAAGGACCTAAGATGCACATTACCAGGTATAAGCAGGTATCAGAAAAGGCTACCTGCTGCACAGTTCCAACTATACGACATTCTGGAAAGGGCAAAACTGTGGAGACTGAGATCAGTGGCCAGTGGGGGTGAACAGAAGCTTGGAGGGTCCCCAGAGCACTAAAATCACTCTGCAAGATGCACTTTGGGGGACCCTGGTGTCCCATGTTCATCAAGGCCCACAGAGCGTGTGCTGCCAACAGCAGCAACGAGGTGTTCAGGTAGGCTGACGGGTCACAGTAAGTGAGTGCATCTGAGGGATCCTGACAGCGAGGAGACCATCTGTGTGGGTTGGGGGCACTGGAACTCTGCACTTTTCACTATTTTGTTATGAACCTAAAATTGCTCTAAAGAAATAAATCTGTTTAAGGATCGTTAAAGTGTGTGTGTGTGTGTGTGTGTGTGTGTGTGTGTTTTTACCAACTGCCTATTCCTAGCAACTATTTACATACTTATGGAATTGGTGCCTTTCATTTTGACTTGGGATATATTTAACTCTGCTGAGATGGGGGGTTTCCATAACTGGAAGCACAAATATGCAGCTTCCAGACAGAAAGCAGTTATAACTTAACTGTGAGTACATTCCACTGTGGATGCAGATTCAGACTCAGCAGAAGCAGAACCAGGGCCATTCACCATGACAATTGGACTAGGGAACAGAGTGGGTGGAGGAAATTAGAAGGCAAAGAACAGAAAATAAGCAGGAAGTCTAAGCAGACAGATCTGGTGGGCAATCATTCATTTATTTATTTTGAAGGGTTATTTTTCCCATCTTGCTCAGGGTGTGAATGTGATTCCTGTCCATTAAAAAATGACTTCAAACCTGCCCACAAGCTTCCTGCCTTCTCATCCTGCATAGTTGTGAACAAGTCATTTCAAAACTTGTTCCCTGGCTGCCACTGAGCCACACTCCCACGGGTACTAGTAGGCAGTGATGCCTGGGATGGGGAGGCCATATGGTTACCCCACTACAGGTCCCAGGCTCCAAGTAGGTATCCATTGGAGTGAAGAACCCTAGATCTCCATCTGTAGAAGACCATTTGGAGGGCTCTCCTTGAATGCAGAACAATTACCTCCACATTAGTTAAACCAAGCCCTACCTTCATGTGAGCTAGTTAAGCTATTTCCTTCTCCCTACAATTGGCTCTAAGTAGTGTAAATAGGGCTAGCTGAGGTACTGATATATAGTCTTTGAAGCCAGCCAACAGTTTAGTCTCTCTGCAATAAGAGGCTCTGACCTTCCAGGGCACGAGAGTCTGCATGTTAGAAGCTGAAGCAACAACCTCCTAAACATTTAAATGCTACCCTAATTGAGTAGGCATATTGGTCCTTCTGCACACCCTTCTCTCAGTATACTGCGAGGTACCTTCCAGGATCCTAGCTAAGCCTAGCTCACAGACTCACATAATTTCAGCCATTCTCACAGTCACTCACCCTTAGCCACTCCCTTCTTCAGTAGTTAATAAATTCAGGATGAGGTGCCAGAGTGAGGCCTTTGTTCTGTGAATCCTCACGTGGATCACACTCAGGACCCCTTGGCTGCCTGTAATTATAATATGTCTTAGTGTCTTGATTCTCACCATGGGCTGCACTGGAGGTGGTAGATTAGAATTAAATCCCCAGGACTCCAATAATGTTTCAATGGCTGGGGATTTAGCTCAGTGGCTTAAGTGCCTGCCTGGCAAGTGCGAGGTCCTGAGTTTGATCCCCAGTACCAAAAAAAAAAAAAAAAAAAAAAAGTTTCAATGGGATTACAAATATAAATTTTCTGGAGTGCAACAAGGACGAACAAGGAATTACAATATTTAGGATTACAATATCCATCCAAGTAGAAGCTTGTGGGACCAGCCCCAGGCTGCCCTCTGCCGCCCCCATGCAGCCTGTGGAATAGGATGAGGCCGCATCTCAATGCCTGCCCAGCAGCTGGGCACTGAGTGCCAGGCAGAGGGACACAAGAAGCCACATCCACCCTGTCATCCTTTCTACACATACACAGATATGCCAGACAGAATCATAATTCAAGCATTCCTCCTTCCTTAAAAAAACAAGTCCAACTAACTGAGAAAGCAACTTTCAAATTAGTACTTTTCTCTCAAAGGAGAAAAAAAGAAAAGTCTGAGCTGTGACAGTGGGAAAGGAAGGGGAGACCTCAACTGTCCCAAGTCTTATATCCAGAGTCCACACAGCAAGCCAAACTCAAACCCAGTACAGGAGAGGAAGAGGAGGCCCTACTTGTGCCAGGGACCATGCAGCAACTCAAACCTAACAGACTTAAAACCTGAGAAGAGCTCTGAACAAATCTTTTCAACTGTTCTAGAACATTGCTTCAGCATGTGTGAAATGTTTAACAACACTGTACTGGTGCAACTTTTAAAATAAATTCGTTTATTTAAAAAACCCAGAGAAATAGGCTGGCCAGCACCCAGGCCCTCAGGAGTCTGGACCTGGGGTGGGGTGGGGTCTTTTGCAGGCAGCCCAGGAGCTACTGGATGCAGTGGCTCAGCAAGGCTTGCTGACCACAGCTACTCCACAACTGTGTTAGCTACAGGGTAAGAAAGACACCGTACCTTAAAAAAAAAATCTATGGCAGTGCAGCAGGTTTCTGGGAATCCAAGAACCCAAAGGCCAGAGGAGTAAGAGAGCAACTAACAAGGCTCCAGGCGCCTGCAGGAGCAGGATGTGGGCCCAAGGGCAGCAGCTGGTAATGCAAAGCTGTTGATGAGGGGATGGAGCTGCCTGCCTCCTGAGTCCAGAACTCCATGTTCTACAGCATGCAAAATCCAGATCCCGTCCTGGGCAGGCATATGGAAATACCACTCCTGCCAGCCCCACCCACTCTCTGGATCAGTGAGGCAGGCAAGCAGAGCCACACCAACAGGATGCACTGGCTGCCCAAGTGTCCTGGTCACCTGCTCAGGGCTTGTATGCAACCAAGAATGTAGCAGAGTGTGGAATCCTGTAACTATCAACAGGGTACTCAGAGCTGCTGGATGGATGGCAAAGAGTCTGGAGGTGGGGGCAGGAGGGGGGAATGGTAACACATTCCTAAAGAGTCAAGGATTTTTTTCTATCTGATGACAGGAAGCAGCAGTATAAGCATGAGGATATTCCTAAACTCTTGTAAAACAAAAACCTTCCATCTTGAAAACCACACTTTGGAGGAAGAACAGAACCATTAAAAACCAGGGAACATGTTTGACTGTTACAACAAACATGCCTTCATGTGCTTATGAAATCCACACCAAAGGCGAGTCCCCAGGGTCTATGCCTGCTCCAAGCTGGGCCCTGTGAGCCACTGGTTCCATCCCAGCCCCACAAAGGGAAAAGTACCCCACAGGAGGCAAGACACTGCTGTGGGTACACTACAACCAGAACCTGGTGCTGGGCTCCAAGCATCCTTAACAGTTGCTGCAGGTCCCCTGCACAGGAAGGCTTGGAGTGACACTAGGTGTGGGGAAGACAACTAGCTTGGGTGAAGCTGCTCTTTTGTGCATTTATACTGAGATCAAATGTCCATTTGGTGGGACAGTTAAAGGTACATAGCAGTTCAAGCATCTTAAGCCAGGATCCTTCTCATTTCTAAGAAACAGGCCATCAGAAATACTTGCTCAATCAATTCCCAAGGAAGTAAGAATCCAAACACCCTTCATGCCTTCAATAGTAAAGGCAGCTACCTCCTCCACAGAGATCCAAGTTATGCCATCAAAGTAAGGAGACCTAAACCCAGCCAGGTCCTCCTACCCCACAGAGAGCAAGGATGAAAACACACACACACACACACACACACACACACACACACACACCCCATGGTGCTGCAACTGTCTTATGTCAGGCAAGCTCAGTGCCTGAACTGAGCCCCTGACCCTACCCAGTGCTACCATCACACAGCCGGTTCCTGTTTGCTCCTGTAACATGTACAAATGGGTAGAATTGAGCCTATCTAACTTGTGGCCAGTGGGCTGCTTACTTTCTTTGTGTGTGTGTGTGTGGGGGGGGTGTATGTTACAGTAACAAATACAAAGCAAGTTCTGTTACTTATTTACATTACGTATTTTATATATGGCCTAAGACAATTCCTCTTCACTTAATATGGCCCACACAAGCCAAAAGGTTAAACTCCCATGGGCTAGATGATGTTTACCACATTCTCTGAATGATCTAACTTAAAATACTGCTATGTGAGCTGGGCATAGTGGTGCACACCTGTAGCCCCACTACTCGAGAGGCTGAAGCGGGAAGATGAGTCCTAGAGTTCTGGGCTGCAAGGCACGGTGTCAATTAGGTGTCTGTACTAAGTTTGGCATCAATACGGTGACCTCCAGGTTGCCTAAGGAGGGGTGAACCAGCCCAGGTTGGAAACAGAGCAGGTCAAAATACTGCTTTGCATGACACAAAAATGTTACTGGCAATACAGGAGGTTGTTTTGTTTTGTTTTGTTTTGTTTTGTTTTTAAAGGCAGCACCCTTCAGGGTAGCTGAAAGGGCTGTGGAAGCCCTGAGACCATGTTAGAAGACAGATCAAGTGGAAAGAGACAGCATGGAAGACCCTACTCAATTTATATTAGGGTCCTCTTCCTCAATCCTGGGGCCATCTATTCAAGCCAACCTGAGCAGCATCCTAACTGGGGGTCTCTCCCTACCCTGCCCTTACCTACCATCGATTGGTCCTCCTCCATGAAGAGTTTTCTGGAAGGCAACAACGAGACCACAGACTTCACTCAACTGCCAACTTCTCACTCAGTCTGATGTAATTAAAATTCCCCGGTGCCATTACACCACACAGCCATCGATGGCCAAAAATGCCTCCCTGGGCAATGTCGATAAAATCCCTCTGCCATCAGTGCTGAAGATGGTCAGAAGTATTCTAGGGCCTGATCACGGGCCAATTTTGCAAAGGTGAGATTCAACTCTCAAAAACAGGCCTGGTTGTTCCTGGAAAGGAATGTAGTTGCCACCACACATGTTTTACTTGTTTTTAAATTACACCAGGTCTGAAAATTGAGAAACAGCCCAGTCTGTCACTGGATTAGGAATTACAGTAAATATTTGGCCACATCTTTCCTTGTTAGTAACCATGTCCTCCAATATGACCTAGCTTTTTAATGACGTGCAGACATACCACTACTCCCAGCTGGATACCCGGACAGGCCAGTGACAGTCACTCTCCAACACGCGTAAGTGCCTACAGGTTCACTTCCTGTAGGCTTTATTAATTCATGATTCTTCCATGAGGAGCTGACTGCGCTGTCATTGCCCAAACCTGAGCAAAAACACCACCCATGTCCTCACAGATGTGCTTATTTCACATTAAACATGTTCCAGCTCTAGGAATACCATTTAAAACCTACATTTTCATCTCCCTAGTGAACCACATCCTTGTTTTTCCTGGCAAAGCCCTTTAAGTTTAGAATCCAGAAGAAAATTTTCTTTTGATTCCACCAAGAATAAAGCAAAGTTGGCAGCACAGTTCCGTTCTTCCACGCTTCCAAGACATTCAAGTAGGCTTATGACCACAAACATTTTGTATTAGTGTATGTCTCCATATTCCCAGCCTGAAAATCTGACTTAAATCTCATTCTTAACTTGAATTCCTTCCACATGCACAACTTCCTCGGAAAACTCCCGGGCTCCTCCTCCTCCCGGAGCCTCAACAGGGGCCTGGACTGGGAGTGGATCTCTGACTTCCACATTTCAGCCACAGCGCATATTCCAAGGGCACCAAACCGGTTCCAGGGGCTTCCGTGACAGTGCTGAATTGCTTACAGCAGTTTCACATTCCCCCTCCATAGCGATGGTCCCTCTACGAGTCTGTGTCCTCCCCAGGAGCAGTGGCTCGCTAGAGCACTTAAACTTCTCCCCTCTCTAGTTTTTCAATATAAAAACAGGGACGCCACGGGAATCCCCAGGTCCGTGTATAAGCTGCACACCGAGTTTACAGCGGACTCTTCTCAGGGCAATGGGTGTCGCCCCTTCACCCTGGAAGGTACTTCTCTCTCCGGGATCCCGCCTGGCCATTTCACTTTCCCGGAGCTCCTTACAAACACTAAACACCAGGCGCTGAGTGCCTCGCGGCAGGCACCGGGGGTACCATCCGCCTTCATAGGGCGGAAACTGAGGCTGATCCACGCGCATACAGAGGTCACGGGGCTGAGGTGGACCACAACCCGGGTTGGACGCTCTAGAATTCCGTCTGGTCTGTATGGCCCCGCGCCCTCGCCGCTCCCTCCCCTCCCGGACCCTCCCAGCCCCCCGCCTCGCGCCCACCTCGTCGCCGAAGCGCACTAGCTTCTGGCCCGTGGGCCCGCGAAGGCCGGGAAAATGTCCGGGGTCCCCCGGGTCTCCTGAGTCCGAGGGTGCTGAGGCGCGCTCCCCCACCAGGCAGCGGTCGATGATCTCGTCCTGCTGTGCGGGCGGCAGCCGCGCCCACTCGGGCCCGTACTTCTCGCGGATCTTCTCCTTGTCCTGCATGATCTTCCTGGCCATGGGGCTCAGAGACGAGAAGTAGGTGAAGCGCTTACGCTCCCGCTCGTCCAGCGGACGATTCGCGCTCATGACCACGGAGCGCGAGGCCGCGATCGCCGCCGCCATGGACGCCATGCCCGGCCCGCCAGAGCACCGCCCCCGCCCCGCCGGCGTACCCGTCCCCACCTTCGTCCCCGCCTCCGTCCCCGCCCCCGCCTTGTGCCTGGAGTCCCACCCCATCCCTCTGCCAATCAACGCGCGCCCCACGCCCCCGGCCCCGCCTCGCACCCTGGGTTAGGACCTCTGCCCCTCCCCGAACCCGCCTCCGCTCAGAGCACCATCGGCCCGCGCCCTGCCCTCCACCTGCGAGCACCATCTCGAACCTCGCCCCCGAGCTGCCACCTAAGCCACGCCCTCTTTCTCCTAGGGCCACGCCCTCAGCACAGGCCCCTCCTCTCCATCGCCAGGTCCCGCCTCTCGCCCCACCCTCCTTTCCTCGAGGCTAGTTTGTGTTCCCTAGTGTTGGGCTATTCGTCGCCCCTCTGCAGGCTCCTGCGGCCTGGCAAATCCCTAAATCCGCGGGCAGCTGTCGGACAAAGCTGCTTTGGTGCCTGCCCCCGGCGACCGCCATGACGCCACGTGGTCACGCTGACAAAGGAAACTTCTCTGCCCACATTCCTGGCTCGGCTGGCGTCCCGCAGCCCCGCTCCTGCCCGCTGCCTAGCAGGTGTTCTCCAAGGGGTCCGAGACGCTGACCCGCTCAGGCGGACACCGGGCTACGGGAGAGGCAGGAGTCGCCTCCAAGGACAGTGAGTCGCCCCTCTGAAAGGCTGAAGGAGGCCAGGACGCGGTTGCGCGAAGCTCTCCGCTCCCCAACGCTTGCCTTTGAAAGCAAGCTGCAGATCTTTACCGGTCTCGTTATTAAACAGGGATTAGAGGAGAAAAGGCCGACTCAGGTCAGTGTGCTGAGCCTAACATAGCATCTGCTTAAATGGAGAATAACAATACCAAAAAATAAAACTTCCAAAAATGGCAAAGCTGATTCTGGAATCTCAGATATCACAAGAACTCTGAAAAGCTCGATCTTTGCAAAGTGGACAGGCGAAAAGTTTTTCACAGGCAGAGGAGCGATTGCCAGACAGGGGGCCCAGGCTTGTGAAATGTCTTTCTTACAGGTCACAATATTAAAATCACACCAAAGGCAACTTTTAACAAGGCTGTGACATGTCTCAGGTGAGAAGTATCCATTCCAAAATTTTCCTCTCAACTATTGCTTCAAGTCTTTGCCTCTGAAATAACACTTACATAATTCCAAACACAAACAGAAATAATTTGCAAGGCCCTGTTCTAAACATGAGAGGTTTTAATGTCTTCCCAGCCAGAATTCCAAAAATGTTTTTGGAATGTCAACAGGCTCTACAAGGACATTATCAGCATCATCTGTTGAAGCAATGGGAAGCAGCTGCTGTTATCCATCTAACACCCTGTGCAGTACAGGATGCGTGCTTATTTATGAAGCCTCATCTTGGGAAGATGAGTTTTGGGTATTATTCTTCCGTATTTCAATAGATGCTAGGTAGGCTCAGTACACTTATGTGAACTGCAGAACTGCCCCCCATCCCTGTTTAATAACATGGGTGGTGCATAAAGATGTGTTCCTGAGATTTGATGGACATCTGGGATCTTGCTCTGAAATTCACATAGGAAGGATTCTTTGGCATTGAAAAGTTGACCTCCTGCTGTTTTTGAAACAGTTGCAAAAATAAATGTTGCTTCCCAAAAGAACACAGCCCCATTATATGTTTGGGATAAAATATAATTTACTACCAAAAAAGTTTTCAAAATAATATGTCTGACACATTAGTCAAAGTATGAAGTCTATGGGTCAGAAGATAAAGTGTAACTGAAAGGAACTTTGTTCCAGATTATAAGAAGAATCTCAGGGTATTCAATGGCTGTGACAGAGGCCTTGGCTGAAATTAGAAGCATTTTATATATGGGGTCTGTGTCTGCATATACTTGGGGTAGTCAAGTCTTAAATATGTAATAAGAGGCAATGGTCTGAATATCGTGCTCCCCTCAACCCAAACTCATATGTTAACTCCTAACCCTCAAGGTCATGATGTCAGGAGGGGGAGTCTTTCTGAAAGTGATTAAGCATAAGGGCAAAGCCAGGATGAATGGTTAGTACCCTTATGGAAGAGACCTAGGGAAGTCCCTTGCCTCTTCCACCATCTGGGGACACAGTGAGATGGCATACCCTATGAATAAGGAAACAGGCCCTCACCAGATACCATATCTGCTGGTGCTTTGGCCTGCGACTTCCAGCCTCCAGAGCTGTGAAGAACAAATCTTTGTCATTTCCAAGCACCCAGTTTATGTTTTGTTACTACAGTGCAAACAGACTAAGACATAAGGTAAAATACTAGGGCAGCTCCCTGCTGGACACCTGTCTCATCTGCTCCACTTGCTACAACACAGCACCAGAGTCGGGGGCTCGCAGAACAGCAGGTGTCTCGAGGTTCTGGAGACTGCTGACCCAAGATCAGGTGCTACCATGGTCAAGTTCTGCTGAGGTTCTGCTGAGGGAACTCTCCTGGATTGCACATTACTGACTCTCCTTGTATCCACAAATGGCAGAAAGAAAAAGAAGCAAGCCCTCTCCTGATTCAGAAGGGCACTAATCTTGCTTGCATGAGCTTCAAACTTTGACCTCATCTAATCCTAATATCATCCCCGAGGCCTCACCTTCTAATACTGCCAGATTGAGGTGTATGTGTTAAACATCTCAACTTTGGGGAACAAAAAAATCCCCTTTATAACTACATCTTCTTAAGCCAATGTCTTATTTACTTTTCTCATTGCTGAGACAAGTTCAGCTCACAGTTTGTAGAGATTTCAGCCCATAGTTAGCTGTTTTTAGGCACAGCAACATGGCAGAGGGGCATTACAGAGGAGAAACAGTTCATGACCAAACAGGCAGAAGGCAGTAGCAAAGCAAACATCCCTTTTCCTTTATCCTATGCAGGCTACAAGCTTTTTTGATAGTGCCACCCACACCCAGGGTGGGCTTTCCCATTATCCACACCAGAACTATGCTAATTCCAATCGGAGAACTAGTTATCACACACTCTTAATTGCAGTATCACACACCTTAAATCCGGCCAGCTCCCAAAATCCCCACTTATGAGCACATGAGACTTTGAGGGGACATCTAAACACAAGCCTTAACAGGCAGAATTTGGATAGATGTACCTGCCTTGCACTTTTCTTGAAGAGAATAAAGACCACCAGTTCTGTTCACAGAATAAGGAGACAAGCAAGTCATCTTTGGCTCCCTAAAATGGTTGCACACTAGTGGCTTACAGAAGTGTTTGCTGCTTTATATGCAGTGCCATGGGTCTAGAACAGAGAAGAGTCAATGCAGGAGCTCCTGGTGGTGATGGTCGGTATTCAGCAACTTTCCATAGCCAGGGCTGCTTTTTTAGTCTGGCTGAGTAACCACAGCTTTTCATAGGTGTTACTACTTCTTGGCATGCTCTTCCTAGACATGGCAGGAATGCCTTACCTAGAGATTGAACACTTCTGGAGCTCTTTCTTTGCAAGTGACATTTCAATTGTTGCTTTTGGGTATTCTGGACTCCCCACCAGGATCAAGCCTACACTACAGGAGAACTTTGTGTGTCTTGTTTCTTGTTAAAAATAACAATGTTTGTGCTCGCTTCGGCAGCACATATACTAAAATTGGAACGATACAGAGAAGATTAGCATGGCCCCTGCGCAAGGATGAAAATAAAAATATTTGATTTCAAGTAAGGGCTCAGTGGTACTTGATAAATGAATCATGAATGAATGAATGCTTGGAGTGCTTCTCTTTACAGAGAAGGGAACAGACAAGGCATCAAGGGGCTTTTCAGCAGTAGGTGGATTTAAAGTGTGTGATGCTGGGACCAACGATGTGTAATTACTAAATTAGTCCACTGATTGGTTTGGCATAATTCTGGCTGTGGATATAGGAAGGACCACCCTGGCTGTGAGTACTGCCTTACCTGGTGGCATGTAGCCCGAGTAGATTGAAAGGGACAGAAGAAAGCTGTCATTGCTTGCTGCTTCTTTGCTACTTTGCAGCTTTGCTGCCTTCTGCCTGCCTTACCATAGACTGTTTCTCCTCTGCTATGTCCTCTGCCATGCCACCCTCCCTGATAGCCAAACAACTGTGAACTGAAACATCTACAAACTATGAGATACAATAAACCTTTCTTTCTTTGCCTCTGGGTTCTGGGTATGTTATCTCAGCCATGAGAAAAGTAGCTAAGACAATCATTTACTCATTTCTAAGAGTGCCTACATCATTCATTTCCCTCTCCTATTAAAAATCTTTTAAGTTTTTTGTTTTTGTGGTGGTTGTTTTTGTTTTGTTTTTTGATACTGTGGGCTGAACCCAAGCCTTCATAATGGGCTATGTCCTGGTGTGTGTGACAGAGACAGAGACAGAGACAGAGACAGAGACAGAGACAGAGACAGAGAGAGAGAGAGAGAGATTTTTGCTAAGTTGCTAAATTGCCCAGGAACTTTTGATCATCCTGCTTCTGCCATGAGCTCCTAAATCTCACTGGTTCCCAGTAACACTTTTCATCTTTGGATGTCTTGTACACAGAATACCTTTTCTCCTGCTTATCTGTGGCAGCAAGATCAATGACCAGACCTTCAGGAGTGAGAAGGCCCTCCCCTCTCCTCTATTACAGGGACCACTGGTCCTCACATGAGCTTTGGTTTTTCCATCAGTTAGATATTTTTACATTAGTTAGATGTTGTGTCTATGTTTTATTGAGAAACTTAGCTATTAAAGAACATAGTAACATTTGATTCCTCTTTCCCATAGGTTGACTGGTAGAAACCATTCAGGACTAAGAACAAGAGGATACAGATAATAGTGTAGCTTCTGGTGGCCAGAGCCAAGCTTCTCATACTTGTGCATGGCACAGTGTGCTTGTTAGAACAGGGACTTGGGCTCACCTGACAGTCTCTGATGTGGTAGATCTCCACTGGAAATAAGAACTTGCATTCCATTAAATTCCCAGATTCTGTTGGTCTCCTGAGCCAGGAACCACATTTTGAGAACCAGACTTGTGAATGCATGGCCTTACTCTGTCACATGACTCTTGGACAAGCCCCAGGACCTGAGCCAATAGCAATCCATAAGAACAGACAGGAGACCTAAAAAGAACATTTCCCGTCCACTGCCTCATCGGGAATTGGAGCGATCTGGGGCATCACTAAGTACAAGTACATATAAAAACAGTCAAAGGGCTTCATAGCCTCTAAGTCCCAAGCCCTCAAGTCTGTTCTGCGTGCTGCACCACAGAATCATCCATTGGTGTCACATCCTTTCATGGCTCAGGAGCCAGTATGATTCTGGGAAGAATGAAGCAGATCCTCTCATCCTTCCTGCTGCTGAGGTCCAGGGTGCCCATCCTCTGCCCACCTTTACAGAACCTTCTGGGCCTCCTCCCTGGCTCTTCCCTTTTGTGCTGCTTGGGCATTCCTCTCTCCACTATGCCAGTGATATCCAACACTTTATTCACTCTAGAAAGTTCCCCTTTAAGGGCCAGGAATTTAGCTGTGGCTCAAGAGCTTGCCTGGCAGGTGTGAGGTTATGAGTTCGATCCCCAGCACCAAACAAACAAACAAAACAAAAAACAAAGAAAGTTCTCTTTCAGAGGCAGGACAACATTGGGCATCCTATGTGTGGAGGCAGAAGCCTGGAGTTTGCTCACGTCCTGGCTCTGCCATTTCCAGCCATGTGACATTTATACAAGGTCTTCGTCCTATCTAGGGTTCTCTGGATGGCAAAGCTGGGGTAAGAATGTGGATGTGGGCAATTGATTGATCACTGATGCTCCTTGACTTTCTGTGGGATCACATCCCAGTAAACCCATTATGAGTGGAAAATATATGAAGTGGAAAATGCATTTAACACACCTCATGTGCTATACATGCTAGTTTAGCCCACTGTGCACTCTCAAGCTGTGGGTGGAGCTGTGGGTGCCACTGTTACCCAGCATAGCATGAGGACCATGCCATGTATTCAAATTCCAAGTTTACTTTTTATAGGTTGTGTATTAGTTTCAAATCACTGTAGCATAGAAAATCATAAGTCATACCACTGTATGTCAGGCAGTGGAAACTCTTTTCTCTCAGGCTCCCTCCCTGTCTCACTGTTCCTTCTGCTTCTATACTTCCTTTTTTTATTTTTTTACTTTTTGTACCAAGAATCCAACTCACAACCTAGCACTTGGCAGGCAGGCGCTTATGCCATTGAGCTAAATCCCCAGCCCCATCTGCTTGTATACTCTTCCCAAGGCCCTGTCTGAGCATATTCTCCCGATTCAGCCTCAGCTCAAAGTTCTACCCGACAATCTTCTACTCATCTTCCAAAGCCCCACACTCTCACCTCCTTGTATAGCTGCATCCTTGCACTTAACCTGAGGCTGAACTATCGAGTCCTTTTGGTTTTCCCACTGTGCTTATTATGTTGTCTTGCATGGCCATCACTTTACATTATGATTTATGTCTTCTTGCTGAATCAAGTTCAAAACACAGCAATTCAGATGGAAATGAGAAGAGAGACACAACAAAAAGCAGATGAGGGGGCCCAGGAATTTAGTTCAGTGGCACAAGCACCTGCCTGGCAAGCATGAAGTCATGAGTTCTATCCCTGGTACCAAAAAAAAAAAAAAAAAAAAAAAAAAAGCAGATTGGAATGAGTAGCCAAAGTAGTTGCTCAGCTTAAAGATGTAGCTTTAAAAGAAGTTTCAAAAGCTGATTTCTGAAACACTGACTCTAGGTCAGAACCCCTTTCAAAGTCTTGGCTTTGCAAGTAGCACTTAGCTAAAACAATTCAAAGATTTTAAAAAAGGCACGGAACTATTTCCTCCAAACTATTGCTAAAAAGAGCTACTTCCTCTTCTTAGGTAAACTTTTGTGCATTTATTCATATACATTAATTTTAGAAATTATAAGATATCTGACTCAGGATATAAATGAGTTTTTTTCCATTTCGATCTCAATTTTATTGCTTAATTTTTTAAAATAAGACTATTGATTCTAAAAATAGTAAAGTTTGAAAAGTAGAGAGAACGCATATGTAAAATACAAATACACTAACATATTGTACACACTTCTGGTATTTTCTCCACACACATGTAAATAATAAAAAAATAAATTTATAGAATACACGTGTCTCCATACACACATTATATAATAATAAATTTTATATAATAGTTATCCTTGCCAGGTATGATGGCACATACCTGCACTCTTAGCCCTTTGGGAGGCTGAGGCAAAAAGATAACAACAAATTTGAGACCAGTGTGGGAATTTAGTTAACTTAGTGAAACCCTGTCTCAAAATAAAAAACAGGTTGGGGATGTAGCTCAGTACAAAGGCCCTCGGTTCAGTCCCCAGAACTGCCAAAAAAAAAAAAAAAAAGTCACTCTGTGCCTTCTCCCCTCCCTCAACAATACTAGAAACATTTTTCTCATTTCTTAAATATCCTGAAACATAATTTTGAAGCGGTTATGGCTTGTATCTACATAGCTCTGTACAGCTTCAGACAATCATAGGTAGGGCTTTTCCAAGATGGCCAGATCTAGGGTGTGTGACTGTAGATTAAGCATGTGCAAATATGAATTAAGAGGATTACAACTAAATTAGTCCACTGGATGGTTTAGCATTGTTCTGAGTGTGTCTAATGGGAAGCCCCATCCTGGGCTGGGTGGCACCACTCAAAAGGTTTGCAGCCTGGGTGGGATAAAAGAGAAAGGCAGGCTTGCTGCTGTTGCTTGCTACACTGCCTCCTTCCTGCTCTGCCATGAACTGTTTCTCCTCTGGAAGGCCCCTCTGCCACGTTAGCCTGCTTTGGAGCTAGCAGATTATGAACTGAAACCTCTACAAACTGTGAGATGAAATAAACCTTTTTCTCTATTAACTTGTGGGTGTTCAGTAATGTGTCTCAGCAATGAGAAAACTAAGATGATGAGCCATACAGACTTCTAAAATAAGAAAACTTACAATTTATTGAAATTAGAGGTCTTTTATATGCTGGAGGAAAGATCCTTAGGAAAATTTCCCTTTCCTACTACTACCCCCACCCACCTTGCCATGTGACTTGTCTCCTTGGCCAGCCTAAGCTGAGAACTTCCCTGAGAAGCCCAAACTGTGCCTGAAAGGCAGGGAAGATGTTTCTGGGTAGCAGGGACTGAGAGATGGAGAACCATTGAAAATGCAATTTAAAGGCCAGGGCACACTTGCTAGGCTACAGGGAGAACAGGGACAGATCTGTGTCCTTGTAGGAAACTCTCCTCTCTGCTAATGCTAATGTGAATGGATTTCGCTCTCTTGCCACCCAAAAGGGAAGACATTTCTAATGATTTTGACCCATGTGGAAAATCTTTCTACAGTATAAGAAAGGTTGCATCCCACTGCAAGTTTCAGGTTCTCATGCAGAGGATCTTTTCTGGATATGGCTCTTGATGGGGAAGAGTCACTGACTCTGTCTGCCAAAGGGAAAGACACAGGCATATTCATTTTCAAGGCATCCACCAGGCTTAACTTGCATTTACAGAGTGAGTATAAGCTGTAGACAGAGCTGGCATGCGTGGGCGCAGGGCCAGAGGACATATGGCATTTTCGTTTGGGTAATGTTCCTGACTAATGTGAAACAGAACTGTTCTATCAACTGCACTGATCTACACTCAATGAAAAGGTGGTAGACTTAGGGGTGTATTGCCATTACTAAAATGTATTTTAGCCACTAAATGTCAAATCCTTACTTTCTGGTAGACACTCTTTCCAGGAAAGGAAGGGCCAAATAGGCCCCAAAGAAGGTTCCACAGCCACACTCCACTGTGCAGATGCCAGCCCTGCACTCTCAGATTCACAGCTTCCAAATTTTCTCCACTGGTACTTTGTCAGCTGTTGCTTCTGATGATTTCAGCCAGCTGTCTGTTTCTAGCAGGCCCTGGACTCTATGCCAAGGCAGAAGTGAATGAAGTCCGGCTGGACCAGGCCGCCTCCCTCATGTAGTTTTGAAATCAGGAGTTTCTATGCAGCTCTTGGTCACTCAAGAGATCTGCCAAGTGACACCTGGCATAAAACACCCATCTTACAAACAGCGAATCTCTCTATTGCCCAGTGTTAGTGAGCTGGGCAATCTTTTTTTCCCAGGTATCAAGATGGTGTGACATAGCAAAGTAAAAGCAAGCTCAGACCTAAAGCATGTCAGTGAGGGACCAACCTGGAGCCAGGACTAAGCAGTTCCCTGGGCTCAGCCCTTCAGAGGACTTCAGGAGGTCCTACTCTACCACACTCATGGTTTTCTCTAGAGGCACCTGTGGGTACAGACCAGGCTCTGGACTCGGACAGCTTGGTGCAAACCCCCCAGCTCCATCCAGTCTGCTGGTTGCTTGTTTTAGGGGATGTTTCTTGCATTTCCTACACTTCCTTGGGCATTGTTTTAGTTTTCATGCTAGGCATCTTCCATGAGGATTGAGCAAGAAACACAATTACGTACTTAGCAGGGGGTCTCAGGTTTTAGTAGACATTGTTGGTGGACAGAAATCTGAGTGAGTAAGCTAGACATGGGGAGGCTTATTTGGTGAGAACTCATCCCATCTTTTTCCTGCTCTGGTAAGACCTAACTCGAGGAACATTTTCATAGCTTAAGTGCTTTCTCATCTGTGACACAGACCACATGTCCCTGTCTACTGTGTGACAATGGGTGATCTTTCTGCCACAATTATTAATGTGTTTTCCCCCAGGACAAAAAGTGGGTTATTTCCATTTGGAATTATGATGAAGTGGTGAGCTACTTTACTGTAGGTGTGGTAGCACAGGACCTGTTTCCTAATGAGAAAGTCGCTGTTGTTGCCACAAGCACAGAGACAGAAGAGAAATAAATGTGTGCAGTGAACACACGTGTGACATGCATGGGCCAGCGGATCTCAGAACCCAGGGTTAGGTCACTCAGTGGTTGCAAGTCTGTGAAGCTGGGAAGAGTATGCTGGGGGGCGGGGCTTTGGATGCAGTAGTGACATCTCCCTAAGGCCAGTGGGAGCAGCACCTTGGTTTCCGTGTATTAATAAACTGAAGGTGGTGATGAGAAAGTGTGTGCATGCACACCTAAGGAACGAGTGAGCAGGCAGAGAGCAGCCCGCCACTGACACTGACACACACAAGGCAGCAGTTGCATGTGAGTCTGGGAAGGGGGGAGTTCCAGAAGTTAAGGCAATGGATGAGGCAGAGCCACTTTGCTTCCCCCTCTGACATCAAGGACAAAGTGGCTGTTAACAGGCACCCAGGAGCAGAAAAAGGTCTTACAGGCTGCCCAGGGCGTGCTTTTTAGTTTTCCTTCTCCACTCCATGGAGGGAGAAAAAAGGCAACATTTCATTGTTTAATTATTTTAGCTTTTATGCCAAATATGGCCTGGCTTGATGAAAGAAAGAGATAGGAACTATGTTATTTACCAGCCAGTTTCTCTGTAGCTGGCCTCTAACCATTTACCACATGCGAGTGGAAATGCAGAGGCCCTTTGAGGAAAGTCTTGCTAATGTAAATGCCTTTGTGGCTACATCAAATGCATAAAAGAAGGGACTATTTTAAATTGGCTCTGATTTTTCACCAAACTAGCTAATTAGAGAAAATTTGAGTTTTTATTTGCTTCACTATACAACACATCAAAATTTTAAAGCCGGAAAAAACAGTTTTATCAGTTTCCAATAGTTAGGTCATCAAACAACCCATCAGCAGGCAGTGGGGTGGGGTGGGGGGAGGTGTCCATAGGGAATATGCTGTAGTGAGCCCTATCCTTTCCCTGCCTCGACTGTGCGATCTGTAGCCCCCCCTGCCGGGGGCATGCTGGTGTTCACATGTGGCAAAGCCCTCTTCACCCTGGCCCCTGACCCTCTTACACACACCTGAGTCACCTGTGACCTCAGGAACTTGACTTCACATGATCCCTGCATCCCTGACATGATCTTCCCATTGTTAAGGAAGAACATCTTAATCCTGGATGCTGCTGCTAACAAAACCAAGTGGGACACACTAACGTGCTAAAGTCAGCCTCCAGGAGTCTCTCATCTCCTGGTCCAGTGTTATACCTTTTGGGGTCTCTCTGTTCCTGTAGGCTGAGCTCCCAGCCCGCTCTGTTCCCAGACCCCGCTAATGTCTTCAATGTTGGAGAAGTGTTTTGGTGTGGGAAAAAAATTCCACATATTTAATGTCAGTGTATCATGAAGAGCAGGGACACTCAAGCAAATCTATACCCAAACACATGGATGGTTATGTTAACTTAGCACCACAGAATCTCACTGGGGGTTAGTCTCTGGAAATACTTTTCTCTATAGTCTAATTAAGACTTCTTTAGGTGGTGTGGCCCAGTAGCTGCACATAGCTGTTTATATCTAAATCAATTAAAACTCAGCTTCCAGACACTCAGCTGTTTCAAGTACTTAGACACCAAGCAGCTCCCTGGGCAGCTTGAGTCCCCTGAACATGAGGACAGGGAGGCAGAGAGCTGTGGCCAGTAGGTACTGATGAGGGAAAGTAGCAACAGGGCTGCACCAGTCAGGCTACACTGGAGGAGTCATCCGGGGCAATGTGGGATGGTGGGGTCTGAATAAAACACAAGTGTCAGGAAATAAGACTGTTCAGGAGGAACAGAACTGGCTAGGAGGGGAAAGTGAGGCAGCGAGGTGCTCTTCAGGAGGGCTCTGGGAAGTGAGTGTGAAGGATGGTACAGGGCCAAGGGACAAAGGTGGACCCTGGGACATTCCTGGACAATTCCTCAGACCCCCATCTCCAGCCCTTCAGGAATAGAGGAATCCTCAGACAACTACTGTAGTAGGCAGAGGAGTGAATCACCTCAGGGGTTTTCAAAGGCAATGGCTATAGCTAAGAAAACCACTGTGCATAAACAGTGCATATGTGGAAAATACCCGAAGATGGAATTTGCACTGTATGTAGTGATTTCCTTTGACATTATTCCATAAATGACCCAACATAACAACTATTTACATGGTATTTATATTATACCAGGTATTATATGTCATCTAGATATATTTTAAGGAAGACAGCAGAGAGCTGGTAGTGTAGCTTAGTGGAAGAGCTCTTGGTTAGCATAGCAAGGCCCAGGGTTCAATTCCTAGGTCCCCTCAACACAAAAAGATAAAATATAGGGGAGAATGTGAGCAGTTATGCACAAATACTGCGCTGTTTTACATAAGGGACTTGAGCATCCGAGCCTAGAACCAACACCCTGCGGAAAGCAAATGATGACTGTGCACCATCAGCCCAGCACAAAGTCCAGGGGACACAGGCAGCAGCTCCCACCGCAAGTATCAGGCATCTAGGGTGGGCGATGGGCCATTTTCCAGAACTCCAGGCAACTGGAGTGCTGGACAGGGCAGGCTATGGCACCACAGGTGGATCTAGGAGGTGTGGTTCTCACCCGGTGGAATCAGCAGGCTAAAGGGGTGTGAGACAGGATCATGCATCAACACAAACCACAGTCTTCTTTCCTCAGAATGCTCAAAAGGTCTCAGGCAAAAAGTAAACCTTTTTGAATTTTAAAGAAAGATTTATGCTTCAAAACAGCTCTAAGCTGAGGACAATTTGTATGGTAGAACTGCAGCTGATTTTTGGTAGTTTCTTACTTTTACAGATGTGTAAGAACTTAATATCTTCATGGCCTTCCTGACCTAAGATCATCTTGCCCACCAAATAAAGCTGCTTATAATGTGTTGTTGGACCCCATCTGCCCTGGCCCAGGTATCAGGCATCTAGGGTGGGCAACGGGCCATGTTCCAGAACTCCAAGCAATTGTGCCAGAGCACAGTACTTCCCAGGACTCCCAACGACACTAAAATCACATTACTTACATGAGTGGAAACAAGGCTGGCGCAGCCTCACTGCTCCTTTCTCTCATCACTGCCCACTGATCACAGCTGTCTGCCTGCCTGTCCGCCTCATGCTCAGGTGACTCATGTTGCCCAAGGGGCTGCTCTCCGTCTGAGTACTTAGGACAGCTGAGTGTCTGGGTGCTGAGTTAGCTTGAATTGATTTAGGTAACAACAGATAAATATGGTATCATCTGCACTGAGTATCTGATTCATGAGAGCTATACTGTTGGAAATGCTTCAGAGGCAAGGAACTTCCTGTGGCCCTTCAAATTATCTTCTCCACATGGTAGAATGAAGAAAAAGCGCATGCATTTTGTGGAAGGTGAAGATGCTGGAAAAGAAAGACCAGATCAACAGACTTATTAGAAGGATGTATCAAGGTATCTGCTATGGTATTTTTATGATTTGGTTAGTTAATAAAAAGTATCTGGTTCCAAAAAACAAACAAACAAACAAACAAAACAAACCCAAAACATCAAAAACTAAAATGATTTGGAGATGGCAACAGTTCAATGAACCCTTTACTTGCTGCCATTCACCTGTCTGAAAAAAGACAGCAACTTTCTGAAGATCCTGGTACCTGAGAACAAACTGTTAAAACAAACTCACAAGTGAGCCAGTGCCAAACACTGGTGACTTACAGAAATCACCACGGTTTATTTTTTCCAGCAAAGACAAGACATGGTTCAGCAATTCAATGTTGGGACATTGGCAAATACTGTGTGCATCCTCGGAGCGAGTGATCCCAGCTGTCAGCTGTGGTGCGGCGGTCGGCCCGCAGACCACTCCCAGCGCTTGGGAGGACGGAGAACCCACAAGCCAAGGAGCAAAGCCAGGCATGTGGCTCACACAAGGAGTCAAATCTCCCATGGAACGAAGACACTCCTCGTTTGTTCTTGGCTTTGTTCACCTTAATTAGTTATTTTTGGTTTTTGAAGTAAACACTTTTTGCCATAAGGAAGAAGTCATGTCACTTCACAAGTGGAAACCATCAGGTTGCCACATAATACAAACATGTCCCTTCCTTGTCAAGTAGCTTTTCCCCCGAAATCTGTTCTCATGATTTCTGTTATGGTTCAGAAAGTAAAGAAAATGATTTCAAGTATTCAATTCCTATCAAAAATTGATATCAAAAGTAATAAAAGACCTAATTTCTTAATTCCATGTCTTAAAAAATAACTTAAGCAAAAGGCCTGGCCCTTCTCATGTACAAACTCCATTGCATAACTAGAGTTTCTTGAGACAGCGTGGAGAGGAGTCTGTGTTTAGCACCTCAATCATCGACCTTAACGTAGGAAATGTCTCTGACACTGCTGGCAGGGTCTTGTATGAAGGGGAGATGCTAAAAAAGAAAAACACAGGGAAGGCATGACCATTAACACAGTTTACACAAAAGGCCAAAGCACATCCACTCCCACCAGCCCATGAGGGTACGAGGAAGAGCACCACTAGGGCAGCAGGCAGGCAGGAGGTGCAAACAGGCACGCAGCGATCTGGGGTCTGGTGCTGCTCGGAAGCTCATCTAAAGCCTTGGACAGAAAATGAAACTGAGAGACACAGGACCATGTGCCATGCATCCTGTTGCAGTGCGGCTGGGCTTAGATTCCGAGGGTGCTGGCTTAAGGCTCAGCTTTGCCCCTTCTTGGCCCTGTCCTTTCTCTAAGCCTTACTTCTCTTATCTGCAACTGCAAGGACAGAATTCTTAGCTCATAGCTATCGTGAACATCGAGTGAGACAATGCAGGTCAGCGCACTGCAGCTGACCTGCATTGTATAGGCAATAACTATACAACATAGTTTATAACTCTCCTTACCTGGTAAAAATTCACTGTAAAATTCTATAAAAAGCATACAAATTATATATGATATTGTGATCATTTTATCAAAATGTCTTTAAACAAGAAAGTTCTAAAAAAAGAATGTACAGGGACCAGTTAAGCAACAGTGGAGCAGATACAACTTCCTCATTGTAATGGAGCACATATTACCAAAAATTATGACAGTGGCTGCTGTCAAATAGATATGGAAGGGAAATCTGTGAGTGGTTAAGATAAAAACAAAGGAGAAAGGATAAGAGTAAGTCAGATCGAGCAGCACTATTTGCTCATCTTGTACACTCTTGAAGCACCCGTGAGTTTAACCTCACACACTACTCCCGGAGCTTTGCCATGCCAGGAGTGAGCAAAGGATGGGGCTGCTGGGGTCTCTGGCACATGCTGGTGCTCACTGGTTCTCACACAGCCCCCTCCTCACAATGTGATAAAAGTACCACCTCTTGAAACTGGAGAGGAGAAAAACCCTGGGCAGCGGGCTAAACTACCACCCAAAGTGTCTAAAACAGGCTGTGCCTGCAGGTTCAATTTCACTCCAGAATCCATAGCCCAACAGCCTGGCACACAGAATAAATGCAGCGAGAGAAATGAATACCTGATCACAGATGTAAGACATCAGTCACTTCCCTTTCACAAATAATTTTCCTTATTTTTGTCACTTATTTTTATCCATAATTCACCCTATACAGCAGGAAAATACTTTAACTCTGAAGAAAGATCGAACCATTGTAATTAGGCATGAGCTGATGAAAACAAGCAGAACGGTGGCCTTCACGTGTCTATAGGAGGAAGCCCATCCCTTCTCCAGCAGCGATGCTGTGCCTCAGTCCCAAAGTGTTACCTTTTCAAGTTCATCCAGCTCTTAGCTATTTTGCTGAAGGTCTCTGAACCAGGGGCTGTCATAGCTTCAAAATCAACTAACTGGAAAAGAAGGAAATTTAGAAATGTGATTAATACAGAGGAGAAAGGTTCAGTTTGTGATCTCTCTCACTCACATACTATAGAAAAAGAGTCCACACATAAAGACCTCACACAAAACCCGGTTCCTCAGCAGCGCCGCGTACCTTGCCCTTGGGGATCTTCCCTGCTACTTCTTTCCCACTAGCCATCAGCGCCCCCACGATGACAGAGTAGGCGATGACACTGTTTAAACAAAGAACAGCCTTCAGCAAGCCCTGGCCCGGACAACACTATGTCAATGCTCACCAAGAATTTTCCATCATAAAAGGTAATTTACACTAAAACATTGTTTAGTTTTACATAAAAATACTTTTTACTTAGAAATAGTTTTGAATTGATTAATAAAATACATACCGATTAATTTAAGGGTAAAATCACCAGGAATATTCTCTTAGAAAAAAGGTTTTTTAAATTGATTTTCTCCCTAGTTGTTTTTCTATTTTTATGAAATATTAAGTTTAAAAATGTGTCCACTTACATTTTAAAAAACTTTATGAAGCTCAGCTTTAAAATGCACATATGCAATAAACTCTTTAAATATGTTTTGGAGGGTGTACTGAATCTAGGTCCCATGTTGACTTCCATCTCTAGCCCTTTATATATTTTTAGAGACAGGGACTCACCAAGTCCCTAGGTTGTCCAGGCTGGGCTCAAACTTGTGATCTTCCTGCCTCAACCACCCCACAGTGCTGGAACTACAGGTTAGTTGCACTACCATATCTGGTTGTATTAATCATTTTTAAGCCCCAGAGAAGAAAAGCAGAACACACAGTATACTGAGACAAGTGGTGGGGAGCTTTGGGAGTGGGTGTGAATGGTCAGAACTCCAAATGGCAGTGACTGCTGTGCCAGTCACTCCTGCACAAATGGAGGTAGGGTGGTGCATGTGGGGGCTGGGGCAGAAGGTGTCAGGCTGGGTAGAGGAGGTGGCAGCAGTCTGCAGCACCTGGTATTGAAGCCATGGTCACTGGCTCAGGGAGCTGTGGCATGGGTATTCAGCAGGGCTGGAAAGCAAGGGCACAGGGGGACTCTACAGAAAGGAAGCTGATCCCTGGGCTGTCCCAGGCGGACAGCACAGATGCTGCATCATCACGGGCTGGCGGATTGAAGGACTGAAGAGAAGGTGAGGAGGAGGGGGCAGGAGGGTAGCCACAAAAGAACCCAAAGGGCAAGGGAAAGGGCAGCTGAGAGAAGTGGCAAAGCCAAGGGAAACCTAGCAGGGCAGGGCCTGGGTACACAGGGAAAGGAGCAAAGCCTGGACACAGGGACAAGGGATGACAAGAGTTTGGGAAGAATCAAGTGTCAGAAACAGAAGCAACCAGCTTCAGGACAGAAATAGGAATGAGAGGTGTGGGAAGACAAAGGCTGCCCTCTCCCCTGTTAAACATCGGTATCAGTTAGAGCACAGAGGACCAGTGCCAGAGGCTCTGCCCAGGGCCACAGTGCCAGTGTGCTGGGGACTTAAGCCTTGCAAATATCACTTACTCAGTGGACACAGCTAACAAGCATCCTGCTGAAAATATGACATTCATATCCTACTGTGTTTCAATGTCTTTAAAATACTATAACAAAATTGACCGCCACATTTACAGGAGGTTTTTTTTTTTTTTTTAAATTTTTTGTCTTTTTGAGACAGTCTCGCTATGCAGTTCAGGCTGGCCTTGAGCTCACTTTGTAGGCCAGGCTGGTCTTGAACTTGCAACAATTCTCCTGCCTCAGCCTCTCGAGTACTGGGATTACAGGACTGTGCCACCAAGCCTGTCAGGGAGTTTTATATTCTAAAACATGAAAAGTACACAGATATTTATACTTAAAATATCTGAAGTTCAAATATATACAATATGCCATGATTTACTGATCATGATTTACTGCACAACCTACTGAGAAAAAGGAACAAAAAGGGAACTCCAGATGAATCCCTTGTTTTAACTGTACCTTACAATCTTCTGGTCCACTCTTACGAGTAGCAAATTATTAAAAAAAATTAAGGAAGGATTGGTGACCCAAAAGAATTAACACATTAAGGTTAAAATTAAGTCAGGTAGTGGTGGGATGAAGGAGAGATGGATGGGTAGCATAAGAGACTGGCAAATGTCAACACTGAAGTGTGAAGATTGTGTTACATGGCACACAGGGAGTCTTCAATAAGCTTTCGGTGAATGAAGGCTCCTTTTCCTACTAGACTTCTGCAAGTTATTTTAGATTTTAGAGCTACCATTTATAATTCTTTTGATGACATTGTACACAGGAAATCATTTTGTACTGAACTAATAGAAGGTACCTTTTGAACTTAAAATCATAAATGGAAGGATAAGTCATAGCAAACACATCTTTCTTTTCTTTTCTTTTCTTTTCTTTTCTTTTCTTTTCTTTTCTTTTCTTTTCTTTTTGGCACCAGGGATCGAGCTCAGAACCTTGCACTTGCCAAGCAGGAGCTTACACCGCTGGCTAAATCCCCAGCCCAAGAACACATTTTTAAATCTAGAAAAATCTTGCAGCTGGGCATGGTGACCCAATTCCAGCACTTGGGAGGCTGAAGTAGGAGGATGGCTGTGAATTCAAGGCCACTTTGAACTACACAGTGAGACCCTGGCACAAAAAACCAAACCAAAACAAAACAACTTAATCCCAGGGTATCTTACCTAGATCCTCGAGACAGGGGCATTAAATTATAGAAGTAATAAACCAAGGACAAGATTAAGTTGCAGACAGCATCAGCCTCCTAGAAAAAGAACACACAAATTCATGAACTCCAGGTCACAAGCGGATATCTGGAGGTGACAAGACATATAACTCCATTACAGCAGGAAAAGGCTGTTCCTTCCTCTCCTCTCAGACCCTGACCACGCTGCTCACGGCACATTTCTAGCAAGAAACACACAGACAGCTTAGCCCACAGCAATGTTTTCCTGCTGTTTCTGAACTACTGCCTTTAAACAAACAGAAATCTCAGTTCTGCTAACGTTACTTGAAATGTCAAAATACATTCTACACCAGAAAGTTTAAAAGTACTTATCAGCACCTCACAGGCTTTCTCCAACATGTGTCCCTGCTCAAAAGAATCTGATTAGCTGTCTCTGGTCCTTTCCATTGAGATTTAGGGGATAAATATGCTCAATGATTATCTCACACTAGAGCTGAGCCACACAGAAGGGCTGATTAAATGTCAGAAATGATGCAAGAGGGCAGGCTGCCCAGGGAAGAGGTCACACACCAGTCTGCCCAGCCAGCCAACTTCTGTGGTACTCACTTCCATCAGAAAATCAGAGTGCATGAGCTTATTTACTCCAAAGTTCTCGTGTGTGACTGTGAGCACCAAGCACACTGAAGGAAGACAGAGAAAGGGAAAAGCAGACATCTTCACCATGGACCAATTTCATTCATTTAAATCTTATCAAAGCCCAATTACCATAACATGGCACAGTACTGACATTATGAGATGTAAATTTATCACATCCTTTACTGTACTGCTAAACACAGGGAATTTCTTGGCTATATGAGTACTAACAAAAGAAAGACTTGTGGGTCAACTCAGTCTGACTGCAACCATAAAGCGTACAATCTCAATGAAAGTTCAGGTGGGGGGTTTAAAACATGTACAAAAGAAATCCAGGAACAAAAACGGAGACAGAGAGAAACCTACCCCAAATTCTGATGAGAGAATCAGTACTTTTCCTTTTGCTGTCAGATCTTTATAAAGTGCATCTATTTCAGCATGATATAATTGTGTCCTTTCTTCTGTGGTCTGAGTTTCCACAGAAAACAGGATATTGCCAATTCTGAAAATACAAACCCAAGTGTTAAAGGTAGGTATTATGCAGTCCAAATGGCCTGAAGTGCAAGGTTAAGAAAAAGGTAAAACCAAAAAAAAAAATAAAATAAAAAGGTAAAACCAAGCTGTGCTAAGCCCACGTGGCCCTGAGTGCACCCCACGAGGCTGCCCTCGGGCCAGGCGCACTTCTCAGCAGTGCACCTGTGTGTTGCACTGAGGATGTGGCCTATGGTAGTCTGACTGAAGGTGCTCGGATGAGACAGGCGGCAGGCTGGGGTAACAGCCAAACACAGCGCCGAGGAACCAAGACGCAGTGAAGACACACACTTAGTATTGACTTTCTCAACCACTCTGCTTATGATTCAAGATCAGGAGCAAGGGCTACAGGGGAAGAAAACTCAGAAAGTCTCTGCACAGTGTCCACACTCTGACCCTCCATGGAGGCTCTCTGGAAGTCACACATTTGATGCATTCACCACAAGACATGGTTAGAAAACACGATTAGTGCCCAATACTACAAAGAAAGCAGTGGGTGCATCTGCTAGAGGGACAGAAAGAGGAGGCCACAGATGATGAGACAAGGCTCAGGACCGTGAGTAGCTCGTCAGGGGTTCAGCCGGGGAAGTGATCTGACTAAATGTGGAAGGCATAGAGAAAAGTGGGATCCCTCCCACTCCCCAGTGCTGGGAGTAGATCCCAGGATCTCACACATGAGAGGCATGTGCTCTACCACAGAGCCATATCCCCAGACCTTTAAAAATTCTGAGGTAGAGTCTATGTTGCCCAAGTTGGGCTTAAATTTGCAATCACCTTGCCTCAGTCTCCCAAGTGGCTGAGAGTACAGGCATGCACCATTGTGCACAACCAAAATCTGAGGTTTTCATGGAAGAAGAGGCCTAAACATGGCCCCTAAACATGGGATGGGAAAAACAAAAGCAGATACTAGGAAGTGGAGATCAGCTCAGGATAAACAGGCCAGGTCCTCGCAGCAAGATGTGCTAGGTGTGAAAGGAGAGTGTTTCTTATATTGAATAGTACTCCCTAGAAATCCTTCTGTGGGCAATCACTTCTGTCTCCCTGGATGTCTTCTGTGGGGAATCAGCCCTATCTCCCTGAAATTCTCTACAGGGAATCATTCTTATCTCCCTGGAAATCCTCTGGAGGGAATCATTTTTATTCCCTGAAATCTTCTGTGAGAACCAACACTATGTCCTATCTCCCTGAAATTCTCTACAGGGAATCATTCTTATCTCCCTGGAAATCCTCTGGAGGGAATCATTTTTATTCCCTGAAATCTTCTGTGAGAACCAACACTATGTCCCAGGAACTCCGTCTATGCGGAATCATTTTTATTGACAAAGTACTTTGATATTTGGAATAGAGAGACCTCAAAGACAAGAAAAACTCATAAAACTGGAAGTTTCTAACATAGTGTTTACACCTGAAGGCTGTTTAAGTTTTGATATGGAGTGATGGCTTTGAAGAGGTGATGTCTCGTGGTTTGAGAGTAAAAACTTTTGAGAAAAGCAGAACCCAGGAGGCAGAGGGACCAGAGGAGTCACAGCTGTATCAATGTGCTGGCAGAAGCCTAGAGGGGTTTGGAGCTTCCATAGCTGTGCCATCAAGTATGGTGAGGGTGTCGCTTACAGTACCTCCCTCCAAAACTCACGGGAGATAGAAGCTCTTAGACAAAGCTTAAATTTCAGATATAAAGAAAACTGTAACTAATAAGAATGGTTGTCACAGTGTAATTTATACAGTAAAAAAATGAAAAACACCCTAAATAACAACAACAACAAAACCAGCAGGAGAAAGTCTACATTTATGGAATGGAATACTATGACATTGTTAAAAAATGCTTGTAAGAAAATTACTGGGCACTTGTGTAGCACACACAAGGCTCTGTGTTCAATCTCCAGTGCTGCAAAATAAAGACAATTTAAAAGGAGAAAGAGACTGGAGAAGACAATCGTAACATAATAGTAAGTGTAGAAAATAGGTTATAAAACAATATATGTAATATAATCTCAGCTTTTAAAGAAAATGATTTTTTATTTTAATTTTATCTACATCTTCTAAATTTTCTACATTAAGACCGTACTACTCGTGTAATACATTAAAACTTGTATTTTGAAACTCCTACAATGGCCTTCGGTCTGCTGAGTTCTCAGCTGTTTTTCACTGTGCGGTCAGCCTCACCCGCCAGGACCTCCAAACCTCCTGGGGAAGGCCATCCACCAGCACACTCAGCCCGAGGCTGCCAGTCCGGGACAGGCAGATGGAACAGGCGGTGCTGGAGTGTCTGCTACGGCTGTATGTGCACATTGGACCTGGACACTCTCATTTCGGCCACACTACCCAGGGCTACGCCAAATATGTGCTGCTCCCACACTGCCTCTAGCTGCATGTCCACACCCCTCAAGCACACATACTTGTCCCCTGTGATGGTGATCGTGAATCCATCGTATTCCTTCCCTTGGTCTTTGAGGCTGGGAACTTTCGTGTTCACAGTGAACCCGTCCTTCGTTTTGGTATTAAACTGCTTTCAGGGAAAAGAAGACCCATGTTACTAACATTGAATTCATCAAGATCCTAAGGTTAGTATGCAACACCGACCCGGCTTAGGCATGTCTAAGTGGGGTCACAGAGGTCACCACATGCAGGATATCATGTGCTCCATCCCACACTGACTGAGGGAACCTCTCCTTGTCCTTGAACCCGATGCGAGCTCTACAGTCCAGAATCTCATCCAATGACCCCCGCAGAGAAAGTTCAAAGCCCCCAAGCCAGTGTGGCATGGCCCACTGGCAGCACAGTCTGAGCTTCTCAGATTCCATCTTGACAAGCAGTGACTGGACTCTCAGGACAATACCCGTGAAACCCTGAAATGTCAGCCCACAAGTTTTGTCATTATTCCAGGAAAATCTCCCAAATCAGTTTATTCAATAGAACCCCAGCTTCTTTAGGACTGATGGGCCTGGTGAGAAGTGACAATACAGCAGGAGGAGATACTGCTTCTCTTGAGACTCTGGAGAGAGGGCCATGTGTGACAGTAAGCCAGGTGAGTGGAATCAGGAGAGTATGGACCAAACACACGCAACCCTGTGTATGGCATTAGGACAAAAGCAGGAGGCATCTTCCTCAGAGAAGGCAGCTTTCAGAAGACATGTGCTGATGCTTATGTATACCTGTTCTCACTCAAGCCTCACAGCAAACATGGGAAACCGGGTATGGATGTAGCTTAAAGTAAGAACACAGTCCTGCGGCATCAGCCAGAGTGACAGGGCAGAATGCAAACCAGCCCCTCCTCACCCCCAATACGGCTAATGAGCTGCCTCCGGGGGCTGAGGTCCATTCAACTTGGTTTTCACCAATAGCACATTGTGCATTTTGAGGAAGCAGGTGGCACAGAACATTTCATCACCCACTTTAAACGTGTAAACACTTTGCTTTACAGACTTCTGTGAGTTTGCAAAACACCAACGTGTCTGTAATCATGGGCTAAAGCTGGATACTGAGGTGGAACGTCACTCCTTCCTGCAAGAACAAGCGCCTTGCAGGAAGCTGGGATGGTCAGTGATCTTGCAGGCCTCACCTATACGACCTCCTCCTCCCTGTGCTCCGCTTAGGCTCCAGTCACCTGGCCAGGGCTCTAGTGGACACCCCTTGGAAGAAAACTGGGGTGAAAATGGGGTTTCTTTCATGCTTCCTTCTCTCAAAACTCCTAGTCTTTAACCGTCTGGCCCTGTGGACAGCTGTTTTGCATTCTGTCTTCTGATTATTCAGTGGAAGGTCAGCTAAAGACTTACTGTGCCCAGAGACCAAATTCAATTGTAGGGGTTGTTTTGATTTTTGTTTGTTTCTGTTTTTGATGGTTACTACTGAGGGTTTAAGCCAGGATACACTGAGCTACATTCTCAGTCCTTTTTTTATTATAAAACAGAGTCACTAATTCGCCTAACCTGCGCTTGAACTTGGAATTCTCCTACCTCAGCCTCCTGAACAGCTGAGATTACAGGTGTGTTGCCACTAAACCTGGCTCAAAAGTATGCATTTTAAACATTCTTTCTGCTTCCTGTATTAGTAGTTTCCTAACAAGTCAATTTCTCTGTTTGATTCTGATCCAGTGTTTTATTTTCTATTTTCTATTATTCAGCATATGTTTAAGTGCCTATAGGTTATTTATGAATTTTAAGAATTTTTTGAGAATTTTAAAACACACGACATAGTTATAAACATTCATGTTTAACAATCTAGAGTTTTTTAAAAGTACTGCTGGTATGTTTCTCCTCTAAAATCCACCTGAAATCCTGATGGTAAATTTACCTTCATAATTGGAAGAAGATCTTCTACTTTGTGCACCTTCTCCAGAGCTTCTCTGACTTCTAACAGTCCTTTAGGGTTATTAGCTCTTGAAGAGAGAGGGAAGGTAGGAGAGGCCATCTGAGATTAATGCAGAAATGTGGTCACCAATAATGTGCAATAATCCCAATAATGTGTAACTGTGGCATTAGCTTTAATTAAATAAACTGCCGTGAATTATGAGCAGCTCAGTATGGTTAGCCTCTGCATCCTCAGAGTCTACATCCCAGATTCAACCTACCCCGAATCAAAAATGTAGAACCTGTACACATGTTTTCCCTTGTTATTATTTCTGAACAATGCTATATAACAACTATTTACAGAGCATGTACATGTTAGGTATCACAAAGAATCCGGAGATGACTTAAAGCTCGTGGGAGGAGGAACAAAGGTTATATGCAAGTACAGTGGCACCTCAGTTCAAGAACTTAATTTGTTCCACGATTCTAGAAAAAGACAGCCATGTTTGTGTTCATGCAGGAAAGATGGTTGTAGTCATGTTCATCACCCAGTGCAGAGTTCACAAACAAATGCATTCATGAACCAAGGTACTACTAGTACCACGCTGGTTTATGGAAAAGACCTGAGCATCAGAGGACTTTGGCTTCTGCTGGAAGCCAATCCCCTGTGGATTCCAAGAGACGATTGTACTCCGAATGGTAGGGGGCAACTACAGTCCTAAATAATGGCAAGGTTTAATCCTACCAGGCTTTGGGCTGCAGCTGAGAACTGAGGGATGGCAGCCTATGTAGAGGATGCAAAGGGGTGAGCAGCAGGTAGGTGGTGTCTACATGAGGGAGGTTCCGTGTGGCTTCTCCAACGAAAGCATTACGCTAGTTTTTAGCTGCATGTCACATTAAGTGAGCCATCTCTAAGCACTAAAAGCTGAACTGCCTAACAGATAAACTAGAAGAGAGAGACCAGAATTGCCACAGTACTGTCAGGTTAAAGACGCTCCAGATGATGTTCAGGATTCCGTGATGCCATGACAAAGGAGGTTGGAAAGTCACAGTGAAAGGCTTAACATTGTAGACAATACATAAACAACCACTTGAGCTAGTTTGTTTAGTTTGTCAATGGGCTTACTTTTAACATTTCACAGATGGAATGAATGTAAAATTTATGAAATTACTACAAAAAAGCAAAGTGGAGACTTACCCATGATAAACAAGAATCCTATCTTTAATAAAATGAAGTATTTTCTCAAAATATTCCAGATATCTCATGTTAATCACCTGTCCCCTGAAGGCAAAACCAAGAAAATTAATCTTTTTTCACAAGGGAACATGTTTGAAGTAACGTCAAATCTCAGTTAACTAAAAACGAAACAGAACTGCTGTGAGAATAATGCGGCAAAGATAAATCTAGAAATTGGTGGATGAGTCGAGGAGCGGGAAGACAGCGCACCCTGGCAGACTGCACCTGCTGTCCAGGCTGTCCTGGTAAGGAAGTTACCACAGTGAAAAGGAAAACCCTCCGGACCTTGAAGGAAGCACAGACGTTGATGCCACCTGCCTCTAAAGCACCCTAGGTGACATTCCAGCCACACCTTGGTGCTCCTCTGTATCTGCTAATGCTCTCCTGCTCTCAGCCATATTCCTTGCCTTTGCCCACTCCAAATACCATAGCCCTTACATTGCTATGCTCTTTCTTTTTTCTTTAAATTCTCTTTCAGAACTTCATGGCCAGTTACATCTGAAAAAATTACTGCATTCAACTGCCTTCAGATATCACTCTCTGATTCTCCACAGGCATTCCAAGCCCTAAGGCCTTAACTATCAATTAGAAACTCACTCCCCACACAGCACTTTTCCATGTCCACCTTCTTTCCAGGTGCTGTATGGCCAACTGGAACAACTGCATGTCTGAACTGGACTCAGGCACCCTTCCCAATGCCATCCATGCTCCTTCCTAGCCACCACCAAGCTCCTAGTACCCCTCCTACCTACTTCTTCCTCACCAATGCACTGCCACATAGCCCTCAAGCCTTTGGCACTCACACTCAACTTTCAACTTTTTCCCTCAGCCCTGAGGTTGCTGTCCCACTGCAAATCTGCTCATTTTCTGCATCCAAAGTGATCACTAACATGTGCAGATCTGTCCATGTAACTACTCTGCCTCCAACCCCTGGATGGCTCACCAGTATCTTCAGGGAAAAAAATCCCTTAGCATGGAATATAGCTACTCATACTTGGAATTCCTGACATGCCCTCAACTGCACAGTGATCACCTGCCATAAGGAATAAGTCAGTGTCCTGATCTTGCAAACTTGCCGGTGGGTCTGGGCCTCATCACCCTTTTCTCTGCACTCCTTTGGCACTTCTACCATCACTGAGGCTGGACCAGGTGTGCATGTAAGGTCGCACAGATCACTTCACACTCTACATGGCAGCCATTCTCTGCCAGGCCATGTGCCTTCTGAAGCCAGGAGCCTTGATCCCTGCTTTGCCACCACAAAGCACACCAATGTATCGAAGGACATTGGCTCTCGGTTACAGATAGTTGACTGAATCTAGCTACAAATGTCACAGATTACTTATAAGAAGTAGAAAGATACAAGTTGCAAAGGGAAAGAAAATTTATTTTGTAGAAACTAAAAAACACATAAATGGCTTTTCTGATAAAACCCAAAATTAAGTGTTACAGTTACATGGAATAACATTTTCCTGATTCAAGTTTCTGGAACTAGAAGCATCTTAGACATGATGCAAGTACCACATTTTAAAATTTTACCTAAAATTAAATTCATTAAAGGACCTGCTAGTAACATGGATCTCTTTGAAGCTGATATTCTTTAGTATGTGTTCATCATGTATTTAGACGGTGGCTAAGACAAGAAGAGGTGAAGAAGTGAACATTGTGACCACATGTCTAATTCACATAGCTTCAGGACCAAGCTTAAGTGCAGGGTCCTTGACTTGTCCCAGGGAACCATAGCTATCACATGGTGTTACTTCCTTGAATGCTTTGTGTGCTGGGAGGAAGAGGGGAAGGCTTTCTCCTACTCCAGTAGACGTGCTGGTGTATTGCAATAAACACAACATTCTCCACTCAGTATTTTCTGTCATGTTTCAGAACCTCTTAAAGATGGACAACCTAGGCCAGCGATGACAAACTTTTTAGAGCTTTCAATAACAAACACCTTGCTATGGCCTGTGTGCCACAGCTTTGCTACCACTGGCCTAGGCCAAAGCTTGGTAGCCTGCCCTCCAGCTACAAACTGCAAGACGGGATCCTGGAAAGAGTGGAGGCACATAGCACTTCTGTCTGCAGCTGTACTGGCAGGAAGGGAAGTGGCAGGACATTGCAGTGTTTCTGTCGAGGCCATCAGGAGAGAAGCCATGGGCCACTGAATTTCCTTTTTTTTGGTTTGGTACTGGGGATCAAACTCATGACCTTGCACTTGCCAGGCAGGTGCTTATGCCATTGAGCTAAATCCCTGGCCCAGGGCCACTGAATTTGTAGGCCCATCTGCTGAGAACACCTCTGTGAAGGCAGGGAAGATTCAGAAAGGATCGTACCTGATTAAGTTGATGTGGTTGTTGAAACCTCTGCTGAGACTTTGTGCTGGCATCTGATCTAGCCACAGCACAGGCTGGTCTGGGTCAGCAACCCTGTGAAACAGAGCTCATGAAAGTTGGAACCTTATGACATCCAGCACATTCAAAATACAATGTGGACACTTCTTACAAAAGCGAGTGTAAAGCACCTGCTAGTCTATGACATTTAAAAATATGATGCATGCTCCAGATGTTCCAGGTGGACCAGGTAAGAAGCCAGCCAAGGTTTACTAGCAGAGCAAATGAGTATCATCAAAGACATCCCCCTCTATATCTATTAATCAGTCAGGTACACCCCCACTGCAGAGGGGCCTACACTGCCCCTCACTCTAAAGGGCCACAGGAAACAAACACACCTGCAGAGGCTGCTCCCAAAATCTTGTCTTTACCCAGAAGCCTGGAAACACACAATAGTTATCTCATAGATGATGAGGAGTTTGGTGTATTTCAAAGAATAAAGATGACAGCAATTTCTGGCAAACTTTAGAGAAAAAAACCTAATGTACTGGGCCTAGTGTTAGCAAAAAGGGATTCAAATCTGTTAGTGAGAAAAGATTCACATTATCCAACAAGAGCAGGATGTCTAGTGTATTTTCATGCAAGCACTGGTTACCTTCTCCATTTCACTGCAATGTCAAACATGTCCCTCCACTGCATCAGCCGGGTTTTTCCATTCATGCGGACTTTTGAGTTGGTCCACGTGCGTTGAACAGCTTGCATGACTTCCAGTGCTGCCAGGCCCATGGCTACAAAAGAGAAACACTAAGGAGGCAGTTTGCATGTGCACCCGCTTCCTCAAGTCTCAGGGACCACTCAAGAGTCATAGTATAAACAATCAAGCAGGACTGAGGCATATCTTAGTCACAAAAGTCCCACTAAAATCCACACCAAGTGTTTTTTTCTCAACTCTGTGGCCTGGTGAAGCAGCCGAGGTTCTAATTCTTCCTTATTTCTGTGGTGAGGACTCATCTTCCTTGGGTCAGCTACTGGACTATACACATATTCTAGGTCTACATGACAGTGACAGCAAAAAGCCAGCAGGCCCAATGATCTTCTCTCAGAATTCAGAAAGAGTGATTCCATATGCTCCTGTCCTGACCTCTGGAGATTTACATAAGCACTAGGAATAATATTTTTAAGAGCACAGTGTGGTCTAACCACCTTGTGCTTACACCAGAAATACTTCCATATCATGACAGTTTCCAGGATACCTCGGTGTATTCTCTTGTTTGGCAGGAAACCAGGGGTCTCATATTGCATCAGCGATCCCAAGCGATCAGCAACACAGATTAGCTCCTGTACCTCAGGCTTGTAACTCTCAAAATTCTGATGTAACACATCCCTGGAAGAAACATCATGCACACAAGGACTTTCACAACAGACATTTGGTAATCCAATTCCCCTGAAGAAAACTCATTTCATCCACTGGGAAAGTAACCAGGAAATCTTATGACCACATAGATCCTCATCAGTATCTAATTTGCTATTTAGCCTATATATCAAATTCTTTATTTTAATGATTATATTTTCTACTCCTATAATGTCTGGTCATCTTTAAAAAAAAATCTACCTGGTCATTTCTGATAATCTGATTTCTGTGCACATCTGCAACTTCTTCATAATTTCTTCAAACATTTCATTTGGAGTTATTTTTAGCTTGTATCCAAACATTCTAACATCTGAAATCCTTGAGGTCTCAATCTATGGTCATTTCTCCTGTCATGTGTCACTGTCACAATCCTGGTTTTTGATTCTTATCTCCACAGCCTTAATCTGTTAGAATACTTGGGGTTGCCCAGGCTAGCCATGCTTTCCTTCTAGGAAGGAAGAATCTGCACTTGCTTCTGGTGAGATCCTGGTAATTCTCCAGTGTGGGATCATTTCAGCAAGCCCATCCTTCCAGCCCAGGGCATTCCACAATGGGTGGTGCTGGCTGTTAGAGGCACTTACCCTCAGGACACTTCTTTCCTCCTAAATGTCATAACTATTCATCAGTCTAATTTGAGTCTTTTTCTCTCCTATTCCCTTTTTCTTCTTTTTAGAGAAAAAGAAGATCAAACTATAATATAGAGATTTCTCAGTTTTAAGGTATTGTTAGTTTCCCAGGAACTAATTTCTATTCTGGATCTGTTTTGTAGTGAGAGAGCCCTTTCAGTCAATCTGTTTTACAGCAGTAGCTACACAGCAGTGGGATTTTAAACTTTCAAAATGTTACTGCTTTAAAAGGAACACAGCAAAAGAGTTACGCATTTTAAGACTGCTTTCAGCACATGTGAAGTATGAAGGCTGTTCTTTAGCAGGAAGGCCAGGCTAGAAGAAAAGATAAAGTATGAGGTGTGATTGAAAAATATGGTGTATAGTCAAATTTTAAAAACTAATTACAGTGAAAGGTGCATTGCCATTAACCTCCTTCAAAATACTCCCTCTTGGGCCAACAATTTAGCTCAGTGGCATAAGTGCCTGCCTTGCAAGCACTCAGTCATGAGTTTGATTCCCTGTACCAAAGAAAAAAAAATTCTCCCTCTTGCTTTGAACACATTCCATCCTTGCCACACTCTGAAGCAGTTCAAGAAGTCCTCTTTCGTAAGTGTCTTTAGTTGCTGTGGCTGCCTCTATGGCCTGAATCGATTCAAAGAGTTCACATTTCATGATCATTTTGACTTTGGGGGACAGCCTCAAGGTGCACAGTGCAGATCCAGTGAATAAGGCAGGCGAGAACACACCGTGATGTTTTTATTTTATTATTATTATTATTATTTATTTATTTATTGGTACTGGGGATTGGACTCATGACCTTGTGCTTGCCAGGCAGGCACTTATGCCGCTGAGCTAAATCCCCAGCCCTCACCCTGATGTTTTTAAAAGCCTGCCTTTTTGTTGGATGGTACTTGGCAGCAGCCTTCATTGCATTTTTTTAAAAGTCACTTTATAAATACATTCACTAAAGAGGACATTAAGAATGATGTGATAGGGGCTGGGGATTTAGCTCAGCAGCATAAATGCCTGCTTTGCAAGCATGCAGTCGTGAGTTGGATCCCCAGTACTGATTAAAAAAAAAAAAATGATGTGATAAGTGTGTTCTAAGTGAAGCGGGATTAATGGTATGCTTTTTTTTTTTTTTTTTTTTTTACTGTAATAGGTTTTAAAAACAAACATTCACTCTTTTTAAGTCTAAAAGAACTAGTTGAAGACATACATATTACAAAAAGAAATTAAACAGAAAGTCACTTGTTAATCAAAAAATATCAGGATGAACTCATAGCTCAGTTTTGAAAAAGAGACTCCTTTGTCCGAAGCACTTACTTTATGTGGGGTTGCAAGCCAGGTTGCTCCTCGTAGTCGTCGATGAGGAAAGGCAGGTTTTTGGCCCAGTGATCCTTGAAGCTTCCTGGAAGATCCACATCCACATTATACTCTGTGAGTGGGGTATCCAGGTGTGCATGGAGATACCGAGAATACTCTGCAGGCAAGGAAAGGAAAGGGCTGACACACCTGAACACTGCTGAAGAAACCCTTCTTATGGATGCTTCGTAGTAAACTTTTACTTAATTACAACAATTCTAAAAGGAAACCCTAAATTTTAGTAAGTCGTTATGGTATTATTGTTTTATGACACAGGTAACATGATGCTGACTTGAGTCACTCAGGTCAAGTCTAAGTTAATCTGGGTCTGCTTTAGTTAAATTTTACCATCTTCCCATGAATATTTCCTATGTATAGCGCCAAAGATCTGATTTTTTTTCCCCCTAACTCCAGAAACTGGGCACCAAAGTTCAGTGTCAGAGTCTGGGACTCTGTCAATTAATACACAGGTTAACGGGGTATACAATTTCACTAATGGCTATTATTGCTATAGAAGCAATGCAAAAAAACCAAGATATACAGTCCCTGCCCTTTTAATCTATAAGGCACAAGTCCAAGTTCCACTAATCCAGGAAATGAGAATAAAGAGCAGCACTGTCCAGTAGGTAGGCCATGCCACCTGACTACTGATTACTTAAAATGAGGCTAAAGTGCCAAGTGACTGAATTTTACATTCTATTTAGTTTGAATTAACTTAACTGATCTTTGAGTCAATTATTAGAAAACTTCAGTATGTTTAAAACAACCTGCATATATGATTTCTAGTACTTGCAATTGAACCCAGAGCCTTTGCACTGAGCTACAACACAAGCCTGTTTTGATTTTTTTATTTGAAGACAGCATTTCACTATGTCACTATGTTTAAACCCAGGCTGGGTTTAAAAATGTCAGACTAATCCTTTTCAGTCTCCAAGAATGCTGTGGTTAAGACATCCACTTCTAAGCTCAGGTCTGAATCTACTTTTTTACCTATATATTTTATCAAATCTAAATTTAGAACAAGTATTTCTAATGAAAACTGAGCATCTAAATTGAGATAAACTAAAAGCATAAAATATATACTATATTTTAAAGGCTAAGCACAAAAAATAAAATAATGAATAGTGTTTTTGTATTAATAATGTTTTGTTTTAAAAAAGCCAGGCATCGTGGTGCCTATAATTCCAGCACTCAGGAGGCTAAGGCAGGAGTATTGCTGGAAGTTCAAGGTCAGTTTAGGATACATGGTGAGTTCAAGGCCAGTCTGAAGTATATAGTGAGACTGTGTCTCAAAAACAAAACAAAATAAAACAAAAAATATATTAGTAATATGTTGAACCAAATTTTGGATATATTGAATTACATAAAATGCATGATAAAGCTTATGTAGGCTCATCCAGAAAACATATTTTACATGTTTTGTTGGAAATCAAACCCAGGGCTTCACGTGTGCTAGCCATATACTCTAATTGCTGTGCTATACCCTAGCCACAAAAGTCCATTTCCGTATGGTGGAAAAAAACTAAAACTATGATTAATGAAAGGATAGGAACAATTTGCTTCCTTTCTCCCAACTCAATTTCTCTGCAATACATGAGAAGGGATGAAAACTCAATGAGTCACACCTAACAGTAAAGCCTCATAGAAGGTTATTTTCCTGGCCTTCTGTGTCTTTGGATGAAAGGTAAGAAGGCATGACTATGCTAAATGAGAATCACATTTAGCTCAAAATATGTTTTTTGCTAAGGTACAATTTATTTGAACTTTAGAAAGAAAAAGTGCAAGAAGGCTAGAGAGAGCATCAGATGGGTCTTTACAAGACATGGAACCAATCCAGTCCTCACGCTACCCTGGAAGGGTGGCTGTGACAGCAACCAGCTTCTTTAGACCCCCAGTGTAACACGGCATGTAAGTGTCAAATGATACTTCTGCAGCCTGAACATGAGAATCCAACAATTCTGTTGTTTTCTGACTCACCTCGGAGATATTTCACCTTAAGGTACTCTGGGCTGGCCTTCTGGCCCGGCAGTGGGTCATTGAGCATCACTTTGGTCTGTGCTTTTATCCCTTCATAGAACTGTCCCATTGCAACGTGGCTGAGCCCTTTCATGTACTGGCACACCTCGTTGTATGGCTCTAGTTGCAGGCACCGCTGAGGCATGGAAGGACAGAGACTGCATTAGAACCACTGCAGTTTGGGAGAGTTTGCCATACTTACTATTCTCCTTTGGAGCAAGTTCTCCTCCATGTCAGGTCACAACCACACACGTGCTCTGTGAGCTACAGGACAAGGCAATGACCTCTCCTTCTGTGAAGGTACATGCACCATGCACTATTCCTAGCCCTCTTCTCTAGCCATTTCCCTGAACTCCAAAGAACAAGAAATCCACCGCAGGGCTTCTCACTCACTGAGGCTTACCTTGAAGTTCTTCAGGGCCTCCGGCAAGCTGCCATGGTGATACAGCATCATCCCCCGGAGCTGGAGGGTCTGCACATGGTTCTGGTTGAGCAGCAGTGCCTTTTGGAAGCTCTCGGTGGCTGCTTCAAAGTTGCCCAGTTCTCTAGGTGTTCAGACAGTGACAAACCCACAGTGTGGACATTACAGAGAACAAGCTAGCCACAGCATGACGGTCCTGGGTGTGTTTCCTTTGCTACCATGGCACTTTACAGCTGCACAGCCTCCAACACATCATATCCCGCAAAAGTGGCCATTAGTTTGGTATTTATTGCTTTCCAAAAGCAAATGCTCAAATTCCTCCCAATTCATGAGCTCCAAAAAATCCCTGTACATTTTAGTATATGGATTAAAAACTTTCCTCTTTGGAAAAAAAGTATATTGAATATAGAATATGATCACAGCCTCATCATTCTGAATCAAATTCATAGGCTTAAAATTATGTAATTTTGGTCACTGAAATTACTTCCCTTAACATCAAGTAAATCATTATGTAATTTGAAATTTTGAAAAAAAAAATGAAATTTTGAAAAAAAATGTATTTCTGTAGAACAGAAATAATTGTTACTAACCAGTCTTTTACATATTAAAATTTTTTCAAAGAATAAAAAGTTTCCAAAATATTCCATTTTCTGACTTACCTCAGAGATGATTGCACTTTAAGGTACTTTGTGCCATTTACAGTTACTTAATGCAGAAGCTAGGAATGTTAGTTACTTCATAGCCTCTTTGAATCAGGTATCTGATTAAGAGTTTCTAGGTTTTTTTCCTAGATTCTTACAACTAATTTTTAAAATAAGTAGTAAGTGCTTTTTAAAAACATGTCTGCTTACATTTATATAACACTTTACAAGGCATTTTCCAATCTGCTTTCACCGTATATTACCAAGAATTCTGTGAATAGGAAGGATAAATATCATCTTAACTATTCTATCCTTCCAAGTCCAAGCACCTTCGCTTAGTTAGTTTCTCAAACTATTACACTAGATAAATAAGCTCTTAAATGCAACATTCCTTGGATGAGGTACCTGCCAGAGAATTTCTGACGTTTACCAGTGGGACCCCTGAAGCTCAGGGCAGTTAGGGCTACGCAGTGGAGCAGACTAGTCAGGATAAGGCTCTTGACTTCTATTGCTGGACTCCTGTCCACCCTATCACGCTCTCTTCTTTCTAATCAGAGGGGTAATTTTTTTCTTTGGTTTGGTTTTTGAGACATGGTCTCACTATGTAGTCTAGGCTGGTCTTGAAAGTGCTACACAGCCCAGGTTGTCTTCAAATTTGTGATCCTCCTGCCTCAGCCTCCCAAGTGCTAGAATTACAAGTGTGAGCCACCACACCCAGCAAGAGTATAATAGTGTTTTTTGTTTGTTTTTTTAGTGCCTTGTGCATGCAAGGCAAGAGCTCTACCATAGAGCCACATCCCTGGCCCCAAGTATAATAGTTTTTAAGTCAAAGGTTCTATTTGTGAGAGCAATACACAGAGCCAGGAAGCCAGGCCCTAGTCACAACTTTTCATGCCTGACAGGTGTATTATAACAAGACTCTCCCATCCTTCATGCTGAAGGCAGCAGCATCTACAGGCCAACAGCCTCTAATGGCTGGCTCAATGCTCAAAATAGTGACCCTTGAGAATGGTTTTCCTCCAGGCCATGCACACACTGAGGTTTTAGAGATGGTGCTATGCACTGAGGCCTATATCTGACATGGTTCCCCTTATTTTTGAAATGTCAGTGTCAAGACTACACAACTCAAAGTAACTATCTCTTTGGTTAGGAGATGTAATATCTTTTATAATATCACTATTATGTGTCTTTCCCCCTTTACTCTCTCTCTCTCATCCTACAGCTACTTACCTATAGGCCTGCCCCAGGCTTTTATAGGCATCAATAAAATCAACTTTCTGCTTCAAAGCTTCTTTGAAGGATTCAATAGCTTCCTGTAAAAAGTATATGGAAAATTATTTCACTTACATAACTCAAAACTGAGCTTCACTTAAACTGCTAAAAGATCTAAATATATATTGGACATGGTCTCTGAAAAAACTATTTTAAATGAAATCTCAAATGCATGATGATGACAAACAGCCTTAAGTTTCTCCATTTTAAAATAAGAAAACAGTTTTCAATTTTATCTAATTCATTAGGACTCTGCGTAATGACATTACTTGCATATGATTTCCTTAATTAAGAAAGGTCCAGTGGACCAAAAGTAAACTATAGCTTTTTGAGAGAATTTAAAACAACCACAACTAGCAGCATTTAAAATTGAATCAACAAAACAGACCAAAAAAATGTATATGAAAGAAGCAAAGAGACTCTGAGATTGCCTAAGGGATTCCCATGACCTATAAGGAAAAAGTAACAGTAAAATGAAAATAAAACCAAAATTCTAAGGCTGGGATGCTGGGCTCAGCTGCTGCATGCACAGCCGCAGATGTCTGGCTGAGGAAGTGAGAGGCCACATGGGCACCGTGCCCTGGGAGCCACCAGAAGTGTTTGTGCACACACTGATGCCTGATGCCCCCATCTGTGGACACTGATCACACAGCGTCCTTCTCTTTGAGGACAGACACCCTAGGCTTAACCTGGCACTGACTGTACTTCCCATCATGGCTTCATTATTACTGTCATAAAAAATTAAGAAGACACCTCACATTTTTCCTAGGACAAGATGTACCCTACTAAAGTTAACTGCTACAGAGTATCATGAACTGCAATAGCCTTAATGAGAAAGACTTTAGATAATGCCACATTTGATTCAATTGTTGGTGGGAGACAGCTACTGAAGATGTCACATGCCTTGCACATGGTAGGCACCCAATAAATATTTGATGATCAGTAGACTCAAAATAGTTTTGCAAAAGCAGCATGATCCTGTTTCATAAAAGTCATTTGTTCCCTGCTAGATTTTTCTCTGGGAGATGGGAGGGGAGAGAGGTTGGCTTCCATTTGGCTACAGAGACTAGGGCAGCAGCAAGACCTCCTGATGCGCCAAACGAAGGCTATTGTGAGGAATGGACACATTTTAATGCTGAAGAAACTAAAGACTGCTCTTAATTTGGCTTCCTGTCATGGCGTACCCTTGATCTTTTGGGATTTCTAAAGCTACACTGTCATTCAACAAACATGTATTGAGCGCCTACTATGTACCAGAGACAGTGCAGGGCACAGGGGATGCAAAGATGAGCAAATCATTATCTCTGTCACCTAAGAATGCACAGGCTAGTTAGAAAGCCAATTATGTAACCATGTTATTAGCATACAGAATAAGAACTACAACAGAGATAGAAGCGAGTCTCTGGGGATAAAGAGAAGGAAACCAGGAACTGTGCTTGGGGACACCAGAACAGGCTTTGGGAGGATGTGACAGCAGAGTGGGTCCCACAGTCCAACAAGCAGTCTGGAAAGAGGCATCTTGCTGAGAGGTAGGTGCTTTGGGAACACAGAGCTCTGGGCAGGTGGAGTAAGGTACACAGGAGTGCAGGGCACACTGGGGGATGTGGAGGGCAAGGCAGGAGGAGGCCAATGGTGTGTGGAGCCAGCAGGACCTGCCCAGCAAGGATTGGCTGGTGCAGCCTGGGGCGGGCCATCTCTCTTAGAAGGATGATTATAATAGAGAAGGCTTCAGGGAAAGACAGCCAGTGTGGAGGCTGCTGTGACATCCAGGCAAGAGATAATGAAAGCTCAAATTGAGAGTGTGGGAAGAAAACGGGGTCAAACTCAGGGGACATTTTAAAGGGAAAGATAGGCTCTGGGGGCTGTTGGGAGTGAGGGAGGGGCAGGTGAGAAGCTTTCAAGCTGAAGAGCCTAGGTAGGTGGCACTCACTACCAACACAAGGAGAACAGGAGAAAGGAGAGCTGGGGGCCAGGGGTGGCATGTTACGTCTGCAGTGTGTGGACATCTGGGTGGAGATGCCCAGGAGGGATCTGCTGCCCACTCCACTTACAGCATGCTTGGACGCCACCGTTCTTCAAGTCTGATCTCTCTTCAGCTTTTAAGAGTCTTTGGTTTCAGGGTTCCTGTCTAATCACTGCACAGCTCTCTACCTCATTCTGCCAAAGAGGGGACATAGCAGAATCAAGATTTTAAGCCATCAGGAACAAAGAAACTATGTTCAAATGCGTCAGTCTCTCAATGCATGAACTATTCTGAATTCATCTGCTTGATGAATGTGACCTTTACCACTCCGTGTCACCACGTCCTCTCCAGGTGATGGGGCAGTCGTCACTGTGCTCAGGGAGGCTGAGAGAGCACACTTGGCAGATGAGAGCGAGGGCTCATAGAATGGGTGCCCACAGCATGCGAGTCTGAGATACCCCACCACACAGATAAAAGAGATGCAGCTCAACAGGGAAGCGTGGGCTGCTGCTTCCCTGGGAAGATCCAAACACCCAATACATCAACTGAGCAGGTCCACTGTGACATCTGAAATGTAACTATTGCCTTATATTCTCCAGAAATCATACACCTAATTAATCTCTAAATTGTTGGCTTAAGCAGGCCAATTTTAGCATACAACGACAGCTTAAACTGATTGGTCCATTTAACACTGTCTTCTCTGGTTAACAAGAGAAAGAGACATGTGGACCAAGTTCATTCACTAAGTCAGCCATCTCACCACTGACTTTATGTTCCAATCTATGTAATGGGGCACCGTGGCTTCTTCTATGCTTCCTAGGGATGTTTTTGGGAGGAGACAGTATATGACCACATTGACCTTCTCAGACAGTACAGATGTACAAGAATGGAGTCTAAGGTGCTCTGTGGCTGTGGTGCTTACAAGCACTAACAGAGGAGAGAGGACCCAGTAATTGGAAAGAGTGGTTTTCTCAGACAACAAAGCATCACTCCTAGGGTCTCACTGTAGGGATCTGGAATAAACCAAGTTGAACTTCTGTCCTTGCTTGATGTGCAGTTACAACTCTTTTCAAAAATTTCATTTCCAAACAACCCAAAGAATGTGCCAGTTCCTACACCTGATTCACAGAAACAAAGCCAAGTGTGGGATCATTTGTTTACTTTTTAAAATACTCTTAGTATTAACAGGATGGCATCTTGGGGCTTTAAATTTTCTTCTTCCTCTATTAGCAGCTACTCAAAGGATAGGTTGAGCAAAGCGTTGTGGTTCTGATTTTTCACAAAAGCTGTCAGTGAGACAAGATGAGGTACAGAGCACAGTGGAATCTCATCTGGCAGCCTCTCAGAGGCATCCTGGGCAAGAAACTGCTCTCCAAACCCAAGGCCACCAGCCCGAGTCCAGGGCACAATATGGACTTCTCTACCCTTTAAAACTTGCACGAAGGATGTCAGGTGTATGAAACAGAATTTGCAATATTCTCTTCAATTTGGCTTTTAGGGAGAGAATCTAGAATCTATAAAACATACATTAAATTTCACAGGTAAAATCATCTGCAATAATATGTTATTCCTGTTTAAAGCTTACTAAGTACTTTTCACATACAGTATTTTGTTCAGTCGACAGTCACTTCAAGAGGCAGAAAGTAGGATCATGGCTACTTTATTGATGCAAAAGGTGAAGGAGCTCAAGTAACTTGTCCAGCAGTGCACTTAACGAGGTTCAAGAGAGAGCTCTTACCAAACTTTCTAATTTCAAGGCTCTGCCCTTGAGGTCCATTCACCCACTAATATTCTTTGGTGTCTGACTATCAGGCATTGTCCTCCGCACTGAGCACCAACGTGGGCCTCTACACTGGGTAACCCTCCACCAGTCCCCCCAGTACATTCACAGTCAGTCCTGGTATTACAGGGGATAGGTGCAGAACTCTCTCAGATACCAAAATCCAAAGATTCTCAAGTCTCTTAAGTAAAACGGTGCAGTATCTGTCCATAACCCACACATATCACCTTTGTACTTTATGTCTTCTCTACGTGACTCACTGCGGTCACTAATACAACGTAAATGCTATGGAAATAGTTGTTATAGTTTACTATTTAGGAAATAATAAGGAAAAAAGACTGTACATGTTCAATACAGAGATAATTTTCCTTCTAAATATTTTCAATCCACAGTTGTCTAGATTGGAAGACGTGAATCCACAGTCACAGGGCTGACTGTGTATGTTAGATCCTTAAAGTCCTCAAAACTACATCTGCAATGAAATGCAAGTGCTTTTTGTGGCAGTCTACTCCAGTGCTGCCAACTCTTCAAGACATCACATTCTGGCTTAGGCCACCTTCTCTGTGAAGACTTCCTTGTCTCTTGGGCAGGATGACTTGTTTTCTGGCTGAGCAGGCCCTTGTGCCCTGTCTGCCTCTTCTCAGACACTTGCTGTGCCCTGTACTAGGCCACTGACATGAGGTGGCTCCCCTTGCCCTGGCTCCTGGCACAACCTGCTGCATGGCAAGGTCTCAACACGCAGCAGGGCCACACATGCAGCATGGAACAGAAGGAAGGAGCCTCCCTGTGCACTCAGGCAGTGCTCCTGCACCCCGTGACCAGAATACTCGGGGGTCTTAGTTTGTCACACCACCAGTCCTGACATTGTTTGCCTTTGTTACTGTGGCCCCTCAGCAGCTTGGCTAGGTCTTCTCACCCATGGACAGGACACAATCCGTATCTCCTGGTCTGTTTCACTGCCATCCTTGCCCCACCACCACACCAACACAGTTCCTTTCCGAAAGCACAGACTTGGTCTCAAGTTGGGATTTTCCCACATTGACAGCTCAGCTCCCCTGAGTCTACAAACTTGAGTCAGAATGCTCATCCTTATACTTCAGACTAAAGACTGGCTCTCACCTTCTAGCCCTGCGTCCAAATCATACCCAGACACCCATTCTGTATACTGACCGCGTTCCCATTTTCCTGAACCCTCACTCACAGCCCGCTCTGCCTGGAGGGTCCCTCTCCAGGCCCTACCCAAACCCCCAAGCTGTGCCCTTTGAAGTGAAAGTTTAATTTTTGCCTTATTAGTCTTTCATCCTCTCTTTTCTGTGCCTCTCTCCAAAGACTGGCAGGTAGTAGGAGCTCAATAATTATGTAGACTGCTTTCTAAAAGACACCAGTTGTACATACAAGATAGCATTTTAAAACGTATCATGCTAAACTCCCAAGTTCCCCGCAAAGCAGACCATGAACAGTGCATGTACGCAGCCAGACACCTTCACCTTGAGAAGTCCTCTGTGGAAGAAGGTCAGGCCCTTGTACAACATGGCTGTGGGCTGGTTTCTGTTCAGCTCTAAGGACTGCTGGAAGTCCTCGTGTGCTGTCGCATAGTCCTGCAAGGAGGAGAAGGAAGGACAGAGGTAGGACATTCCTTGCCTCTGATCAACAGAGGAAAAAAATCCAAATTCATTCTGTATCTTTTATTATTATTATTATTATTATTATTATTATTATTATTATTTTTAGCTTTAAAGGAAACAGTTTATGGCCATAAATATTAGCTGAATGCTGATACTACTTGTTAGCCACTGATTTTCAAAGAGGCTTAATGTAAGCTTTTTGTCTCAACTATAGGAAGAATATTTTATGTATTACTAAAATAATAATCTGTTAAGAGAAATATCATACTGGATACTTCTTAGCAAAACCTTGTCTCAAAATAAAAATGCAAAAGGGCTGGGATATAATTTAGTGGCACGACACCCCTGGATTCCTTCCCTAGTATTGGGGGCTAAAAAATACTATGAGCCCAGAAAAATAACTGTGACAATTAGGTACCTAAGCAACAATAAGATGGGCTTGCTGGCTTTGGATCACTTCTACAGAGAGGCCATAATCTGAAAACCACCCAATCCAGGTCCTGGTTCCAGTTCCACACTGAGACACCCAAACAAACTCTAACTCCCCCTCGACATGACGGGCACAACAGCCTCTATGCCATACCTGCAGGAAGGGGTAAAGTGCAAATTCCACCTTTTAGTCTTTTATATTAGTCCAGACTTTGTTACTCTGACAGCTCAAAGTAGAAACTGTGATTTTTGCACTTAATATTCTCTACTGGAATTAATTTCAGCTAATGAAAATGCTTTCATAGCTGTCTTGTTGTACAGATACACCTTATTAAACAGCTGGAACCCAAAGCTGTTAAAGAGCTGCTTTCAAAGATGCAGTGAAAAGTGAGATGTTTACCATCAGGAAGGGACGTCAGGTAAAGCAGCTCACCTCAGATATGAAGTGCAGAGTCCCCCGGTGTCGATACAGCCGTGCAGATGGCTGAAGCTGAATAGCTTTAGTGAGATCATTCACTGCCTCATTAATTCGCCCCAGAGGGGACAGAATCTAGAAATCCAAAACACGTTATCAGGAAAAGCCTGAATGATCACCCTAATGCTGCCCACACTCTCAGTGCCACTTCACCACACACTATTTACGACTGGGCTCTCTCAGTGCTGGAACCGCCAGCCCCAAGCCTCAGGATAGAGTTCACGGTCCCCATGCCAGGGTGCCACTAACCTCCGTCCAGTGAGTGGGGCTGAGGGTCTCTATGGCTACAGCTGCTGCCTCACACTGCTCCCACTTGGGTATATCAATGTTGCCCTTCTGTAAACAGGACCTTTTTCTTTTGACCTATGTGTATCTTTCAAGTCACAATTTGCCATACAAGTAAAAAAAATTAATCTACATAGGGCCAGGGATAGCTCAGCGGCACAAGCGCCTGCCTGGCAAATGCAAGGTGCTAGTGCAATTCTAAGTACCAAACAAAACAAAACGAAGCAAAAAAAAAAAAAAAAATCCTACATAACTTTGAACCGTCAGGACAAATGACATATATTAGTCCTCCGTGGTCTAGTTCTCTTCTGTGACAGCAAGAGCCTAATGACAATTTCTAGCATCTTGGGCACTCTGTCAGGCCCTAACTTCTCAGCCACACTGCAGTGCAGGAAAAACGGTATCTGCAAACCTGTTTGGGAAAGCGTTCAGAAAATGCAGCAATACAGAGATAGTTCAGGATATGAAAGTAGCCAAAAAGACACATGAAAACCCAAGATGGGCATCAATACTCATAAAATACTCAGCTTACATACTTTATCCTGAACAAACATCCTCAGAGCCAAATCTCTTTCCAGGAGTCACTTCTATTCATGGTTCCTAACCAGTCCCCTCCTTGGCAAAAGCACAAACCATCAGGGGAGGACACTAAAGCTGGCTAGTCCCTGGCCGGTGGTAAGAGTGACAGCTCCAAAAGATGACATGGGATGTGTGCCTCAGAAAACACACTCAGGAGTGAGTTTGGAAGGAAAAACATCCTTACTTGGTTTATTAACCCTTTGGTACACAATTGAATTATCATACCTTATCACTCTAATCAATATGCATAGTGATGTATAATTTGAAAAGGCAAATTCTTTTCATCAAATAAAAATTATCTCCAAGTAAGAAAGTAAAAATGTCTCACAAAATGACTTTCCAGTTAAACAGTATGCTATGATACAGTTATAAAAATCATTTTCCCCAAATAAGGCCATAAAAGAATATTACTATATAATTTTTCAGATAAATGAAAACGATTGTTCTAATTATCAATATTATTTTGGATAACAATTAGATGTGCAAATTTTAATAACCTGTTAAACTGTTTCTAAGTACAGTGAATTAAATTCACAATTTATCAGAACAATTTAATGCAATTTAATGCAGAATAACAGTGAGAATCACTGGACTCCTGTATAGAGATGTCCCCCCACTGACTGCCAGACGACCACTGTACCCACAAGAATCTCCTGCAGTGGTGACAGAACTGTGATCATCAAACCTAGGGGCTGCAGTTTAACAGACAAGAAAGGAGGAATTACATCACGAATTGAGGATCTTATTTGAAAACCCAAATCCCCAACAAAACATTTAAAAGATTGAACTATAATTTTGAGAATGAAAACATCACAAATTGCTGCTATTTTGAGATGGCGGTCTTAGTATGTTGCCCAGCCTGGCCTTTGACTCTTAATCCTCCTGCCTCAGGAGTAGCTGGGATTACAGGTGTGTACCACCGCACTCCGCTACAAATACAGTTTGTAAATAACTGAATATTTAGTGCTCCTTTACTTGCTAGCTTCCTCTCCCCAAACAGAAAAAAGTAATTTTTTATTTAGTTTAACTATAAAATAGCATATCAGATAATTAAAGGTTAAGCTTCATCCAGATCTAATACATTAACACACACAAACCCTGAATAGTTTGCTATTAATTTTAGAACACAGTGAAAAGAACACACAGATTCAAATACATAACAAAAGTAAAAACGCACTCTCTTTTCTCTGCTTGAACACCCTCTTCCCATTGCCCCCGAGCTGGAACTTGATCAGTTCCCATGTCACTCTGCCAGCAGACTGAGCACACTTGCCACCTCACTTCTGCAAAAGCTTCTCCTCAGTCCACTGAGAAAGTTCCAGGCACCCATGTGATGTGACCTGGAGCCTCCACCTTGTCATATCTTCTAAGGTGAAGTTATGGCCCTGCCTTAGGCATCTCCATGAACAGGTCCATCTTGTAAGGAGTATGTACAAGCATGCGCACACTTGCAATTCCTGTAACGTCTTGTTACAGTCTATGCATCTACGCATATGCATCTACACAGATAGGCCCTTCTCCTGAGAACTACACAAGAATGTGTGCATGTGCACACAAACACGCAACATACATACATACACGCCCCCCTCCCCACCACATACACAACAGAACAAATAAGGGCTATATGCTTGAGTTTAGGCTAGGTAAGTGCTCTACCACTGAGTTGCATTCCCACACTTCTTATTTTACTTTTTAAATTTTGAGACAAGATCTTGCTAAGTTGCCCAGGCTGATATTCAACTTATGATTGTCCTGCTACAGCCTCCTCAGTGGCTGAATTTACTGGCATGAGCCACACATGGCTCAAGTGTGGCATATTTTTAATGAATATTGACAGAAATAGTAAATATCACAACTTCATATTTTAATACTAAATATTATTTTTACATGTTATCAGGAGCATCACTCAGTTCACATGCTTAACACCACTAGGTACCTATGTAGGAAAACAACAGGCATATTTGCAAGTGTCCGAATGATAGGAGAAAAACCTGTATTCAACTAATCCAATGACAACAGAGGGAAGAAGAAAACTGCACTCACTTCTGCTCGCTGTTCAAATACCTCTGGACGGTCTGGCTCCAAGGTAATTACTCGGCTCAGCTCGAACAGAGCAAGCTCAGCATTCTTAATGTCCTTGAAAAGGCATTAACTTTGTGTGAGACGGACTTGTAGAAACCAGGTAGAAAAGATCTTCTGAAATAGCTAGTAATGTAGTATTAATGACACAACCAATTGTTTAGAAATAAATATGAATTTTGCTTCCTTCCACATAAAAGATTTGACAAGCTCAGTAAGTCATAATGGAACAATTACTTAGTGTACCCAAATCTTCTGCTCTTCAAAAAACTAGCACACTGGACAAGAATGCCTAACCCAAGTTCCACAGGCGGCAGGATTTTACTAAACATGATCTATCTAAATATGGAGTCAACATGTTTGAAGGATGAGTATGTGGACACTACCCTGTGCAATGAGGCTGACCAGTGGCTTTGGGGAACCAAAGTGGGCCAAGTATCAGTCAAGAGAACTGGTCTAGACAAGTTCTCCTTAACATCTGCATGTTTCTTTTACATTAAAAAAATGCAGGTGTAACTTTTCATTAAAGCTACAAGCCAGTTACATGTCATGATGGAAAACTAAACAACATGAGACTTGAATGGAAGCAGCTTGTCTGACGTTCACTAGGGCAGCTTCACCCCAGTCCCCTGCTGACCCGTGAGGGCACTGCTGCTTTCACCCCGAGCACCTCCATCACCTCACTGCTGAGCTCCGCAGCTCTCTGGATCTTCGGACCATACAAATACTATGTAAATGTCTTCCAACAGGCCAGCCCCAGCTTCATACAGTATCTTTATAATTTTAATGTTTTGATACTTTTAATTAAAATATGTACTAAAAATGTTAAAGATGTTAGTATTTTTAATGTAAAAGTTATAAGAGTGATATTTTGCCCTCAAAGCACAATTTCAAAGGAATTCTTTTAATATGTAGTAAGAAAATAGAAAAGATTTGGGTATAATGGTCTAGATCAGTAGTGGCAAAACTATGACACACACGCTGCAGGAGGGATGTGTTATCACTGAAAGCTCTAAAAGGTTCACCATCACTGGTCTAGACAAAAAATCTGGAAAACTGCACGTTATACCATCTTATAATTTACTATGTGATCTCCATCAAGTGTTTTTATCTCATGGGAGCTTTGTTTACATAAAATATACTTATTATAACCTTCTTCTTCTTCCTCAGAGAAACAGGGAAATAATTTGGTTATAACTACAGAGAAACTGTATCTATCTGCAAAAAAGCATACAATATAGCAAATGAAAATGAATTTTACACACTAAAAAAACCCCTTATGTTCTTTCGCTGAGCTGCATGATTGTGAGAACTCAAGTTTTACCTCCCGCTGTACCAGCAGTGCCCACCCTGATGTTTACCGTGAAGGCTTCTCAGCAACTGTCAGATCTACATCCCGTTCATCAACACTGACTTCAGGAGACCCGGGCAGAAACCCGTCTGCCAATCGCTAGCCCTTTGATCTGGGCAACCTCCCCTTGCCCATCCTCATGCGTGCCCCACCAGAGCTAACGAGAAGAAAGCAGATCCGGCAGAAGCCTGGCCGTGTCAGGGCAGGCAGGCATGGGGGCAGTCGTGGCCATTACATACTCACATGTAGTCCCTTCTTTCCATAGGCTATCCCTCGGCCATAAATTGCACTAACCAGATCAGGCTCCTCCTAGTCAGACCAAAACAGAAACACGTCAAAAACCATAAATAAAGCAAAACAAACAAACAAAAAAAATCAGTTTCTGCTTAAAGTGTGTTAATGTCTCAAGTGGCAGCTCCACTTCTTTATGCTACCATCACTCATCCATTGCTCTTCATTCTGCAACCAGAAGAGTCTGCAATCTTAAAGCTCATATGAAACATGGTGAGTTTTGCACTGAAACAGTAATAAAAGAGAAGGGGCCCAATACTGCTGAGCACAGTGCTAGTTTCTTTCATGGCTTTATCTTATTCAAATATAATCCTCAATTGGCATATCAGTCTTAACAGAGAAGATGGAGGCTCTAGGGGAAGAGAGTGGCAAGGAATTCAGCACTGCCTCTTCTTGCTGGTTTCCTCTTATGTACCCATGAAATCTTTCATAGACAATAAATCCTTTAGTACAATCTGAAAGGGTACAACTCCTCAGTGCCATTGCCACAGGAACACAAACAGCAGGCTCCACAATCTTGTGGAGACTGACCCACTCCTTCCTCTTATGTGGGTGAGAATTAAAAATTGGATTCTCTGCAGCCTGATTCATGTTTCTTCCATTACTTTCTACCAAGCCCGTGGACAAAAGCATCTGTTGTCCCTAGTCATTCAGCCCCTGCACAGAGGTTAGTGACATGAACTATCCTTTCTGTTGAGAAGACAAGACACCTCTGATCCATACTTAGCCTCTGCAATTCTCAACTCTTTTCTAAATCCTTTGCAACAAGGCCCTGATAAAACTCTTGACACTGGGAAAAAATTGCTCAAAGCAGCACTGGAGTAGGCCCTTGGGGGAACAATATACTGCTCTATTTTAAATCTGAGGTGGAATATGTTTATATTGTAAAAAAGAAAAATAAAAAAGTGCATCAGATATAATGACAATAAATAAATTTAAAACATAGCACAAGGTGCCACACAATTATAAACTTTTTTATAAAGTTTCCACAGAATGATGGGCATCTATATCCAGTAGCAAATCAGCCCCTCAGTAGCCACAATCCAGACAGCAGATGGGTTCATGGCCTATGAAACGTTACAAAACTCTAACCAAATGATTCCAGCTTTCCAGCTTCTCCTGGAGCCTCAGAAGATCCAACACAGATGGGCCCATGTGTGTGTCTTCTCACATAGCAAAAACAAATAACAAGAGCCAATTATAGTAGCCCCATGACCCCAGGTGCCACCCACCACTGCTATAACTTGCCCATTCTATCCCATCTACTTGTTTTGTTTACAGTCCCCACACCATTCTGGATTTGTGATCTGCAACTTACAATAATGGCGTGAAGGCTCACGTGTTACTGGCTGGTGGGAAACAAGTACAAGTTATGGGCCTACAGAGGCATGCAGGGCTATAACCACACCTGTGAGTAATACATGTGACTATGTGGGCTACTATGTACACAGAAAAACAGTGCCAAAATACTAGCAGTGATTTTCTCTGGGTAGGGCAGCATTAGCAGATATAGTCCCTTCGTTTTTAATATATTACTATGTTTTTTTAATTGCTTAAAACAAACCTATATTCATTCACCAGTAGTCAGAAAAAGATGATTCAAGTAACATATATTTCCTTATAGAAAATCTTGAAGATGAAGAAAAGCATGAAAAAGAAATTGAAAGATACCTAATGCTCCGTGCCCCCCCCCCCCATAACCATATGAACACCTAGCTGTCCTCACAGCTTCAAGGAAGGCAGAGTGGTGGTTGGCAGGGGACATGGGTGAGGGGAAAGGGAGTGAGCAGGACAAAAGTCACCATTGGAAGACTTAAAGGAAGACCTCCTTCCTGCTCCTCTATAGCAACTCCTCCCAAGGACAGAACTGCCAACAGAGCAGGCCTCGGCCCACACAGTACTGCCTCTTTTGTGACATTTCAGATTCTATGGTTTAAACTATATTACCCAGACAGCTCTTTTACTGAGAAAAGGTTTATTCCAGGTGACCAAGACATGAATTGGAAAAGAGTACAAATAGGTATGTGACTGGCATCTCCATACAGCTTTAGCCAGGCTGATTGCTGGGCATCATCCTAACCTCCCTAACACATCCTCTCCTGAGAGGTCAGCGTCACCCTCCTATACCTTAGGCAAGGCCCTATCTTAGTCCTGCACCCACCACTGGTTCTTGCAACTGCCTTATCATCCTCCTGTTCTTCCCTTCTATGTTCCAGGTCAGCACTAAGAGGCATCTCCAACTCTGAGGTCTGGTTGTCAAGCCCCTGACTGACATCTTTCAATGGTTCTCAATACCTCCAACAGGGATGCTCAAATGTCATGCTTTTACTCCAAACCAACCACTGAAATACATTTTACATTGCAGACCCACACACACAAACACATGTTTATAACACACACACACACACCCCTAGAAGTTTCACCATGTCACACTTGTCCTTGCTATCTCTACACTGTATAATCTGATATTTTCTAGCCCAATAGGTTTCAATTTTTAAAAAGTAATAGTTGAGGCCTCAAGGTGTAGCTCAGTGGTAAAGAGCAGGAACCCACAACTCTTCAAGGTAACATCACAACCACCTTGCAAAAACTACAGATCATTTCCTAGACTTACCATTCAGCCTTGTCTTCACACACTCTCAACTCATCCTCTATGCTTGAGGAACTGAAACAGTTTAACAGGTCCCTATACAACATGTTTGACCAGTTTACTGCACTGGCCCATGCTTTCCCCTCTATCCATATCCACCGCGCCAAGAAACCCTTCCGTCCTAATACCACCTCACCTGACCCCTCTGAGAGACTAATGTGCTTTCTCCTTCATTCCCACAGTCTGCTGTATGGATGTCCTTCATTCAACAAACATTCATTCAGGGACTACTGTCAGCAAAATCAGGTTTCCTATGCTACAAATACCACGCAGAGACACACCATTCCTGCTGAGGGCGACAAACAGTGAACAAAAACGAACAGAAAAAGTAAAGAATTCTAGCCTTTTTGGAGCAGCACAGCCAAAGAATCACAAATATAAATGTAAAGTTAAGTTCCCAAAATCAGTGAGGTGTGCTTTCAGAAGACCTAGATGTGGTTGAGTTAGGGGGTTAGGATGGGTTTCCTAAGGAAGACAGCAGGGCTGTGAGCAGCAGGAGAGGCAGTGGGGAATAGGGTGTTCCAAGGCCCAGGGAAGCAGAGAATACAGCTTCTGTCCCAGGACACAGTGAAAGAACTAGGGAGGGACCAAGTGAAGGACCTGCATGTGTAAAGTGCATGTGTGCAATGGTGTGTGTGCAGGGTGTGACGGGAACAGGTGTTACGAGATAAGCCAGGAAACAACCGCAGTCATCTGGAGGGGACAGTGCCTTGGGTGTGGTCTTAGCAGAGAGGGCAGGGAGCAGATGGACTGGAGATAGGCAAGAACTGCACACAGACCCAGCCTGGTGGCAAAGTAGGTGGCAAATGGGGGTGTGGAGTGTGACTCACATCACCAAGGGGGCCGCTCAATGGGTGCAGTAAGTGGGATAGGACTTGGTGAGTGTGGGGCAGCAGCAAGGCAACAGGCTAACATGGAGCCCAAGCTGAAGATGCCTCTCAGGAAGTCAAGTGGGTACAGCCTCATGAATGTAACGCTTTTACTGCATCACCATTTTTCATTTGCACACTTGTCACCCACTGGAATACAGTATCATCGAGGGCTCCTCTTTTCATCCTTGTTTTGGTGCATATGCTAAGTCTTAGTACATGGAAGTTATTATTAGCAACCAACAATGACCATATAATAGGCAGGGAGAAAAAGCTTCATGAAGACTAAATGAGATCAGGTCAAAGTTTGTCCTGCTGAGCCTGTTCTTCTCGAAATGGAAGCAAGCAGGAAGACATGGCTTGAAATAGTGGGGTGCAGTCCACAGAGGAAAGGGCCAAAGGCAAGGCGAGAATGAGGTGGTTTAGAACACGAGCCACATAGTGAGCCTCTGACTACCACAGCTGTAACATTTTTATAGCGATAAAACAATTTAACCTTAAAAAAATAAACAGCCACTCAAAAGTTTATACTACAGTTGCAACATCTGAATACTGGCTGAAACAGCTAAACAGGAACAACTTCTTGAATTCAGTTCCATCACCTTGGCTGAGAGGTCCTCCCCTGAGCCTCCCAAGGTCTGATTCACCAACACAAAGCACTAAATCAGTCACTGGAGCAGCTGTAAAGGATTTAGGCTTAAATTCTTAAATTATTTTTAGATATTTTTCTAATAGCACAGAATATGTATAATAGTTGTGGCTATTACTATATTTAGACTCTGGCATTATGTTCCTAAATTTAAATAATGGATTTTATTACTTTTAAAAATTGATAGAACTTTATTGACCTATTATTTTGTCTATCATTACTTTGATATTAACAAGTCAAAACATTTATGGAATGTAGTAATAAATTACTGCTTATTTTCTCAAATTGAAAAATGTGGGGTTTTTTTTTTTGTTTTGTTTTTGTCTTTTTGAGACAGAGCCTTGCTATGCAGTTCAAACTGGCCTTGAGCTCACTTTGTAGCTCAGGTGGGTCTCAAACTTGCAATAAACCTCTTGCCTAAGCCTCTCAAGTGCTGGGATTACAGCCGTGCACCACCACACCCAGCAAAATATGTTTATTTCTAAAAACAAATTGAGATTAGAGTATCCATTTTTCAAAGTTTTTGTTTTTGTTTTTTTGGCAGTACAAGGGATCAAACTCAGGGCCTTGAATACACTAGGGAAGTGCTCTACCAATAAACTACATCCTCAGTCCTTTTATTTTTATTTTAAGACAAAAAGTCACTAAGTTGCTCAGGTTTATTGTATGTATCTGCAAAATCACAAGGGAGAGCCACCTAGATGGAGGTGTTGTAATTCTCAAAGAGTTTAATGCATAGTCCTCACACTATTATTTTTATACAGAAATTATTTTTAATCTTATAGACACGTATTTTTCTATCAGAAGGCTGGTGTTCTAACTAGAACTGAAAAGTCACTGTGCCCAAAGACAAGCCAAAATACCAGCATATGAACACTGCAGTGAGGACTGAGTTCTGCCTCACTGGCAGACAAACATCTACCTAAAAATTACACAGAGCAAGTTTTCAATTTTATACGCTGGTCCAGGCATGGTGGCACATACCTGTAATCCCAGCACTAGGGAGGCTGAGGCAGGGGGATCGGTGCAAGTTTGAGACCAGCCTGGGCTATAAAATGAGCTCAAGGCCAGGCTGAACTGCAAAATGAGACCCTGTGTCAAAAAGACCAAAAAAAAAAAAAAAAATCCATTTTATATGCTGATGCGAAATAAGCAAAGTTCTCCTATGAATTCAGTTCCACCAGAATCAGGCAAGCTCAAGGTCACATGATCAATGGTCACATGCTGCCTAAAACTGCTTGAGTACTTCTGTTATCAGTTCTGCACAGGAACTAAAGAAGTTCAGAATCCAAGAAGGTTCTGCTTTCAAGAACACTGCTGCTAGAGATGTATATGTAATAACTCCCTAAGATGAATTTAACCATTATGCAGTACAAACATATACTACTACTATTATTACTACTAACGTTACTACTATTACTACTACTAGTAGTACTGCTACTACTAAACCCTCTAACTGCCGATGTACTGTCATGCAGGGAAGTGACTTCCAGTGCTGGTGTGGGTCCAACTCACCAGCTTTTGATTGGGAATTTTTACTGCAGCCTGACATCATGGGACCTGGTGATACACTCAGATGGGTGCTCAAGCAACATTCTTTTCCATTATAGGAGCACACAAAAATCACGGGAGTGACCAGTCAAATAAGTATTATGTGACAGCAAGGCTCATGGAGATACCTCAGAGTTCTGTACCCTAATAGTGCAACTGAAGCAAAAGGCAGGTAGGTTAGCATCATCGGACAAGGCCACTCTGGAATTTAAGCAGCCCTCATATGTAGACCTGAATTTCACATTTAATCTGATCAAAAGAGATTCTAATAAAATCCAGGCCTCTGCAGTCCCTTTTGTCAGTAGTCTGTGACTGGAGTCATAGATTTCTGCTGCTTCATGCTATAGTTCATGGCTAGCTAAAAAAAAAATAAAAGAAGGTTTGTCAAGTACTAATAAACTTAAGAAAACCAAACGTATGTGTGTGGGTAGACACTGTTTTGCAGATTTGTTAAAGGCACTATCTTAAAAACAGTTTTTACATATCTGGAAGGTCCCAAAAGGAACAAGTGACAATAAATTAGTATTAAAAATGACAAAACCAATTATCTGGTGATACTTATCTCAATTATAGATCGATAAATGAACAATAACAGAGCTGATGGGGGAGAGAGAGCAAATAGAATTAAGATGTATTTATATGTAGTTCCTCGCGATGAATGTACAATAAAAAGGGCTGAGGATGTAGCTCAAGTGACAGAGCACTTGCCTAGTATGTGTGAAGTCCTCGATTTTAGAGGTCCTTTAAATAGAAATGAGAAGAGTAGAACAGAGCAGAGGAATTAAAGAATGATCACTTTTAAAATGCAATTTAAAGAGTGAGATTTATGCAAATTACAGCCCAAGGTAGACAGTGGCTATTGGAAAACTGAAGAAACCAACTGGAACCCTCACAGAGGGGCTATCAGTTTCAAACATAAAACCTAAAAGAAAGTTTCGTCTAGAAAAGGGGTCTGAATTTCTCATTCAAGTTTTTGAAAAGAATAGGATCTATCATTAAATCCTGGTGTTTCCTACTTCTTATCACAATCATATAATATAAAGGAAACATGGCCAGGTGTGGTGTTACATGCCTGTAATCCCAGCACTTGGGAGGCTGAGGCAGAAGGATTGTCACAAGTTTGAATCTAACCTGAACTCCATAATGAGTTCAAGGTCAGCCTGGATTGCATAACAAGACCCCATCCCAAAATCAAAATGAACAAAACAAAACAAACCAAAACAAAACCACCCAAAAGAAAAAAACATTATAAAGTTTTACCAAGCTCTATATAGATAGCTCACTCTGGTTCAGCCTACTTTGTATGCCATACAAGCATGATTTTCCACTCTACCATCGTCTGGACACAGCTGAAAAGCACCCAGAGCATTACCAAGAAAAGTAGTGGCAAAGAGCCAGTTCTCATGCTGCGACACAGCCTCCCAGTCTCCCCTTCTGCACTTGAACTGTCCACTTGCCCGCTCCTTCCCCTCAATGGCTCTGATCACCAGGAAAGCAGCCTGACCTTACAATCCACACATTCCCAGGAAAACCTCCCCAGGTGAGAGCAGTTCATCACATCACAGACTAATAAAATGCTACATGGAATTTAAAGATGTTACTGTCTTTTCTTTGCAAAAAGAGAAATTCCCATCTACTTTCTAAATGCAATGTCAAGAGCAATGTGTTCTACAGCTACAAATGGGCAATACAAAGACATAAGATACAGAAATAAGAGCATTCATAGTACAAAATTATGAAAAATAAAAAATATAGTATGTATACTTAGTTTATAAAACAAATGCATACTCTGAGAAAGTAATAAAAATTTAAATGTTACAGTGGCAGAATTAGGACTTTTTTAATTTAATTTTTTCTCCTTAACATTGTTATCAAGCACAATAATATTTTTGAAAAGTTAAGTGAAATGGCAGGATGCCTGCAAGCTGTTGGTCACCCTAAATTAACCAAACTCCACTCCTACAAATGTATCTAAGCCTCCCTTCAAACCAGGTCCAGGACTCCCTGTGTAAAGTCTTACTTACCTTTTATAATATTGCAACACTAAACAGAAATATAATTTTAAAATCTACTTGCAATCTACTTTGTAAAGACACTCCTCTTTTAACAACCAAGTTACAGTCCTGTGGCTAGGTCGTTAAGTGAATTGGTCACTAAATGAGGAACTGTATATAGTACGTACACTACAATATTCAATACAAAGAAATGGTCAAAGGAAATTCCAACTTGGTAACTTTGCTTTTATTTGTATAACTCTTACATGCAATATTATAATGTATAACAGCATATAGAACTATAGTACTGTACAGTACAATCAGCAAAAATTAAAATAGTGTATAAATAAGATGTACTGTACAACAAAAAAGACATTGAGGCTATAAACAAGTTCTATAAACAAGATGTACAGAACCATACAAAAAAAGCACAAGTCCAAGTGGCAGTTCATAGGTCTGAATAGTCAAATAGGTCATTAAATGAGGAACATCTATATTTCAAATTCAACTTAAGAACATTATATCACATGATTATTCAAACATAGCTGCTTCAGCTAAGGACCTCAGAGTAATAACCAAAAATAATATGGAATTACCAACATAAACCTTTCTCTCTCTTTCTTTTGGTGGTACTAGAGCTTGAATCCCAGGCCCTCAGACTGAGCTACATCCCCAGCCATTTATTCTGATGGGGTCTCACTAAGTTGCCCAGGCTATACTCAAACTTTCAGTCTTTCTACCCCAGCTTCCAAAAGTGCTAGGATTACAGGTGTGTATCACCACGCCTGCTCATAATCTTGTTTTTCAAAAAGAAAACAAAAGCAAAACTAAAAACCTCAAAATTAATTTATTTTGTACTAGGAATTGAACTCACAACCTCACGCTTGCCAGGCAGGCACTTGTGCCGCTGAACTAAATCCCCAGCTCTCAAAATTAATATTTTAAAACTAAGTCCAACTGCTGAGTTATACGATATCTGTTGGCTCTTACTAGATCAACAATGACTTGTTTACTAGAATGGTACTTTGAGCAGCCAAAACTTACTGAGTCTTATTATGAGTCAGGCCCTGAGTATTGAGTACTTTACAAAACATTTAAATCCCCAAAGATTTTTTTAAAAAGATAGTTATTACTATCTCCATAACCACAGAGGCTAAATAATTTGGTAGCAAGCTACAGAGTAGATTCTGACTTGAGTATCTCTAAAAATCCATGTCTTCCTAACATGGTAGCACAGGGCAGATACACCACCATCAACAAGTGGTTAAGTACCCATAGCAAATTCAGTACAACTCTGACGTGAAACACAAGGCCACTGTGTCTGCTGCTGCTGTGTCTCCTCTGCAGCTCACATGGGCACACACACGTTTTTCCTTAACTAGACTCTCTTGCACTGCCATCCTTCCACTGAGGAGGTTTCACAATCACACATCAAGGTGAGAAACAAATTCATGAGTACAAATTTAGTGTCCATCCTGCAGACACTAGCTGTGGTGCTACACACCTATAATCCCAGCACCTGGAAGGCTGAGGCAGGAGGATTGCCACAAGTTCAAGGCCAGTATATATACCAGACTATATAGAGAGATGCTGTCTCAAAAAGAAAAAAAAATCCTCCAGTCCCGCAACACTGTCCACAAAGGAGATAGAATTTCAATTCCAGTGTCCACATCTCATGGGAGGTGCCACGGTAGAGAAAAGGGAGGTGAAACTTCCATCTTTACCACCATGTATTTGAAAGCCATTCCTGCTACCTGATAGCTGAAGATGTGGAACACCATCAGGGTCGGGCCTGGCACCAAGGAAGTGCTCCGCTGACACTGATTCCTTACTTTCCTGTGTGATCCTAAACACACAGGATCATGCTGCACATTGGCTAAGCATCAGTACACATTCGGTTGCAACTATAAACTTGAAATTATAATTCTTAATCAAGAAAAAAATTACCTGAAGCATTGTTGAAAAATGCTTTATTGCTTCATCATACAGACCACTGCCAATCAACACATAAGCAATAGCTGTGAAACAAAATACAAAAATATTAAAGCAAAGAATAAAGAGGCTCAGACCAGAACCAGCAACTAAATTCTTTGCTAAATCTCAAAGGGCAGCCCCAAGGACTGGATGTAGTCAGGCAGGATCAGGACACCCACACCATAGCACTGAGTTGCCCACTTCACCACCCATGACTTGCTACCGGGTCTCCCAGTACTATCTAGATTTAATTATCAAAGTTATCAATTAAACAACCCATCTATGAGAGGGACTCATCTTTTGCTGAGCCCATCACTCACTTTCACATCCAACATAACCTTTGTGATGTCTCCTGTCCACATATGAAAAGAGCTGGAAATGTGCTGAGTCCTGGGCATACCACCCGGTGCAGTGATTAAGCGCGTGCTAGGAGAAACACCCAGACAGCACCACAAATCTCAAGTCCCGGGAGTGCTGGGTTTACTGCCAATTATGTAGCAAGAACAAAAGCATGTTTGAATTAATATATATTAATGTGATGCTTAACTGTGGATAATTCACACCCTGTGATGCAATGACAGTCTTTTTCCTACTTTTTCTATTCAAAATACAGTTAAAACCCTATTCAAGACTTACAGTAAAGATGATAGTTATTTTTACTTGTTTTGGAAACTGCTATGGTGAAATGGGAGCCATGACAATCTTTTGAATCAGGGAAACATTCTAATTAACTTACACCCGCCAGCTTGAACTACAGGTGGTACATGTATGTATGTCTGTCCCATTAGGTGGCATGGGACAGACCTGCTGGGTGGTACAAGCTGCCTGATGGGACAGTCATGCATATGTGGCCCTGTCATGAATGTGTTAAACTATCTCATTCATCGAATAACCAATAACCTAGAATCTTCTAGACTGTACTTCCATAACACTTGCCCTAATTTCTCAATACCACTAAGTTTCTAAAAAACATTTTATTCTTCATTCAACATAATGACTAGTTGGATCATGTTTTTGTGAAAACAAAACAAAACAGCTTTATTATAATATCCTCTCAATCCATGACCTAATAGGTATTCAAGTACATGGGCTACTACACTTACTGTCCTTAAGAGCTTATATTTCCCAACAGTTAAAAGCAGAAAAATATTAAACATAGCAGAAACACTAAATGCTCACAGTGCTTTGGAATATCTTTATATGCAACCCAAGAAAAATAAAATTTGAAAAGGTGTAGCATTATAATAACACAAAGCTTCTGAAGGCACCCTTTAAAATAAATAGGCTAAAAATAAATAAATAAATAAATAAATAAATAGGCTATTTTTACCTTGGTTTCTTTGATAAGATAAATTAAGGTCAAGCTGGTATTTGAAACCTAGACTTTGATTCCAGTCAGTGATAATGATCATGAGGACCTATCCCTGCTCCTAACTCTCTGGATCTTGCTTAAAAAGCCTGTGGAACATTTTCTTAATTTTAGGGGAAAAATTCTGTGATTTAAGAACATATCCAAATCTCTGTCAATAGCCTGACCATTATATTTCACTGAAAAAAAAAATCAGATGTAGTTCCCAAATTTTTCCATCTAAAAGTAAACATTTTTTAAGGAGGAAAAAACCCCCTTAAATTTAAAAAAACCTTAATGCAAATATCACAGAAATATCAATAACTAGGGTCTACATTTTGTTACAGAAATCCAAAGGCATAAAGGAAAAACTGGAAAACTACAATTCTTCCAGAAATCTCTACTAACAATCAAATCCACATAGCCTACTAACAAAAATCTTGCCAGATGTCTTTCAAGAAAAATTAGTTGCAGACAAGGCCTTAAACCAGCTAAGGCCCTATGCTCCCTTAGGGTGTGCTAGAATACTCTTTAGAACAAAAAAGGCATGGCACACACCAGGCTCTTGATAGTTATTAATAAATGCATACAGACTGAACAGAATCCAAGGATTTCAGAAGAGACCAAGTCTGAGGCTCTAAAGGGAAACTAATTCTGAAAACTTCCTAAACAAATGTCACCAAGAAGTGATTAGCACTTTCAAAATAGCTCTCAGTTGTCTGCACTCAAAGGAAATACAAGACAGCTCAGTCTGAACCTAAAACAGGGATGCCCATGGTAAAGATAAACAATTATGCTTAAATGATGAAAAGTTCCCACCAGCACTTGGTACAGCCTGGCCCATGTGGCACTGCCTGCCTTGGATTCCTTCGGCTCCACTCCCTTGAGTGATGAAGGGTACATCCAGGGTATATCTGAGCGGACGTAGCCTACTTCAAACATATCATGGACAAACCAGACCCTGAGGCTCATTTGCAGATTTGAGTAAATTTGATTTTCCTGTACCATGAGCTTAGCTCCAAGAATCACAACCCAGGGACAGGAATAACATAAACCTGGCTATTCTGTCTGTCACAGAAGAGAATACTGGAGTTGTGCTGCTCTGAGATAAAATCCAGCTTTCAGTAACCTTTTAAGGAATGGAAACAGTTCAAGAGCTCATTACCATACTTATTAATTTCCATGGAAACGCAGGACTGGAATAGTCCCTACTGATCTGTTTTTAAAATGATGTAATCCATAGAACCTCAGTACAGCTGAATATCCCATGTAATCTTAAGACAGTCAAGAGTGACAAGTCCTATCTCTGAGCTCTCTCTCCCTTTTGCCTGCCTTCTTATTCTGCACCTAATCATAAATTTCAGAAATATTCCCAGATTCAGGTCTTACCTAACTCTTCATTTGTGCTGTCATTATCAGTGGCAAACGGAAACCTCTTTTGTTCTGCAATAGACTTGGCCTGGCTCTGGGAAAAAATAAAAAAACAAACATATTTTAGCTCATAATAAATGAAGGAAAAATTGAGTTAAAAATCTGTGTTTTAAAAAAATTAAAGATACATTTGATTTAAATGGAAGCAGAGAAGTAAATGCTCTAAGTCCTACCAATTAGATATTTCAAGAGCACAGCCCAATGTGAGTGGTTTGCTTCCTCCCCTTATCACACTTCTGTTTTCAAGAGAAAACGCCTCTATGCTTCTGTAGGGATTTATTTTGTCAGCTGCTTTTAGGGCCCTCCACACTTGTGCAGGTGATATGATGACTTCAGTTATGTTACACAGCCCACATTCTAGCATTCAGGACTCGAATGTGGCTTGAATATGTCCTAAACCCTAAAAGCATTACAGAAACAACAGCTACCAATTGAACAGTTACAAGCATTACAGAAACAACAGCTGTAAGTTGAACAGCAAGGACAAGTTGAACATAAAGGACTAACAGCTTTGATTAAAAAACAAGACATTTCTGAATAACAATGTGCACCAAGTGATGAACAGGATCATTCTTTTTAATATAGCAGACTGGTCACTGTAGAAATCATGCAGACTGGAGAGCTGAACAAAAACATAAACTAGGGGAAAGTAAAGTACATAGTTGGTTTGACAACTGGGATACTTTTATATGCAGTATGTGTCCACCAGACAAAGAGATATTTCTAATATGTTTTAGAGACACATCAGGTTTGATAATATGAACATCTACTATTTCACCATAGTTTGTTAACAGAAAGTTATGATGTACTTAGCCTATGGGTGCTCATTAAAATTATAACTCCATACCAGGGTCACCTTTTTTTTGATAATTAAAACTCATACATATGCATATACAGGAAAAGTTAAGGCAGGAAGGAACTAAAGGTCTGTCATTTTGGGCAAATCCAGAGGCTCAGAACTCCGTGACTACCCCATCAATCTTCTTTTCTTAAATCTGTACTATGGAGCCACTGGCGTCTGTACTCTTCTGACCAATCCATGACAATCCAGTCAATAACTGGTACTATTTAGCCATGATAAATGTGACTTGTTTATTGACTCAAGTAATAGAATTGCAAAGAATTTCCATTTATATTCCTTATACATGCCAAGTCTAAATTAAAGTTCAGATACGGAGTGGAACTTGATTTGCCTATAAACAGGTCAAGTGCAAGCTAGCTCACGTGAAAATATAAGTGACTGCTGGGTATCATGTCCCATACCCATAAACTCAGCCACTCCAAAGGCAGAAGCAGAAGGATTAAAGTTCAAGTCCAGCCCAGGCAATTTAGCAAAAACTCTGTCTCAGAATAAAAGGTGTGGACATGGTGCTCAATGATGCCTAGCACAGACAATGCCAAGTTCAATTCACAGAGAGACAGACAGACAGACAGACAGACAGAGAGAGAGAGAGAGAGAGAAGAAGAAGAAGAAGAAGAAGAAGAAGAAGAAGAAGAAGAAGAAGAAGAAGAAGAAGAAGAAGAAGAAGAAGAAGAAAGGAAGAGGGTGGGGAGAAAAGCAAGCAAGGTCACTCACAAGTCAGTGCTTACTTAAAACTACAAGTTAAGGGGCAGGGGATATATAGCTCAGTGGTACAGCACCTGCCTGGCACAGCACCTGCCTGGCAAGCATGGGGCCTTGAGTTCGATTCCCAGTACCAAAAAACTCCCCAAAGAACTACAAGTTAAAAGACACAGGTCAGAGGGTGGTCAAGAGGCTCCCACCCCTTGGTCATCCCCTCCAGGAGCACAAAACGAAACATTTAAGAAACCCCACTACCGTGGGAATGTTCCATACTTTATGTTATGTCTTTTGTTAAAATTCTGACCAGTAAAACTCCTATCAGTTCCCTCTGGTTTTTACTGTGTATCCAGGAGCTTCCACAGTGGGAGCCAGAAAGGTGTCTTTGAGATGTGGCAATGTGAGGCTGGTGAGCCTTCTCTGTAAGTCACTGGAAAGGCAAATGGAAGGAGATATTTAACCTCCTATCAGAAAAAAGAACCTTCAAACATCCAACTGGGACTATTCAATGTCTACAAATGTTTCAGTTATGGCCACTACCAGGTATGGCCAGTTCACTACCTCACAAGATAGACCAGTATGGATGGCTGGTTATTTCATTTTGAGGCAGGGTCTTGTGATACAGCTTAGGCTGGCCTTGAACTCACTGTGTTACCCAGATTGGCACTAAACTCACAATCCTGCCTTAGCCTCCCTGGTGCTGGGATTATAGGTACGTGACACCATGCTCGGCCACTAGTCTGGTTTTGGACAAGTCTATATAGTTTTAACATGAAAAGGCAAAATTTTTGAAAAGAAAAAGTATCCTAAGGGAAATTTTAAGCAAAATCTACAGAAATATTAAAGGAAAATATCTGGGGAAAAATATGTTGAACTTGGGTAGTCAAGAGCTCAGCTTCCCAAAACCTTGAGGGGTCAGGATGAAGGACACTAACACGGACAGGCAGACACACAGATGGCTGTGCTAACACACGTAGGCGGACATATAGACAGATGTGCTAATGTGAACAGGTAGACACTCAGATGTGCTAATGTAGGTAGGTAGACAAATGCGCTGACACTGGTAGACATGGATGAACATGCTAATATGCAGAGACAGGCAGGCGCACAAACGGCACTGAGACAGACAGACAGAAGTGGCCAGACATAAGAATGTGGGCAGGTGCTGGACAGGTGGTGCTAACATGGACACATAGGTATGTGGACGAGCTGCTGTGGACAAGCAGATAAGTGAACAAATGTGGTAATGCGGGCAGGCAGGCCTATGGGCAGCTATACTAACATGGACAGGCAGATGCCAGGCATGCAGCCTTAAAGTGAAGAGATTCCCCTATACAATTTAGTTGGTAATAATAAAAAATAGAGATACAGAAGATATGTACATAGGCCAAGACTGGAAAAATAAGATTATACTATACCTCCAAAGACAAAAGGCTCATAGACATGAGACTGAGTCATGAACTCCCCTTTCCTCCTCATAGTTTAAAGTCCTAGATCCAGAATCGTCAATCATCCCACTCATAAAATGAAATAATTCCCGGTGATGAATGCCAGAGGGCCTAGCTATACCTCTGCACACAAAAGCAACAGGCCCTCACTCCTCACTCCACCCTTTGGAGTTAGTACTGCTGTGCTTCAGGTCACAAACACAGAAAGCACATAAAGAAGAGCATACCAGAATCTTTTCAGTGTTGAGGGAAAGCAAGGAGTCACAGGGCGGTGATCCTTTGGGTTCGCAGTCTGACTCATGGAAGTTCAAAAAGGACGACTCTGAAAAGCAAACATGCCATTATCCTCCTTACCTTAAATGTATGCTCTTGAGTGCCTAACGGTGAAATTGAAAATTTAAGAAATCCACATAACCAAAATAAAGACATATATTAAAAAAAAATCTAAAAGAGGCCCCTATCTTCCACCTCTGCAGTGTGTAACATTTTATAGCTTGTGGGTGTTTTGCAAGTGAAGGTCCTCACACTCACCCTGGACACAGCAAAACTTCCTGATAGTGAAAAGGGACTACAGCGAGGTGTGGCAGAAGATGCCTGTAATTCCAGCACTTGGGAGGCTGAGGCAGGAGGATAGTACTACAGTGAATTCAAGGCCAGCCTGAACTACATAGCAAGACTATTTCAAAAAGCAGTGGGTTGGGGAGGGATGGACACCCCACAACAGGAGACAGGACAGACAGCTTCTGATGACATGATGGGGGATGGGACTACATAGGTTATGACTTTTCTACAAGTCACAGAGCAGAAACAGCGCTAGTACATACTTGTCTCATTGCACAGATGGAATTAGGAGTGGCTGAGCTCCTCCAGGTAGATTCCTATGCAGCAGCATCTACTTTAGGTTTACAAAAAATGTGTCACACATGGGTGAACAAAGCCCAGCAGGGAGACCTCATATTAGAAAACAGGAGTCTTCTAATATCCAGAGAACATAAACAAGGAAGAGGCAATCAATTTAAATGAGCAAAGGACTTAATGGGCAACTCTCCAACAATATACAAATGGTCAGCGAACAGATGAAGTGATTCTCAGTATCTCTGTTAATTACAAAAAGAAATGCAAATCAAATCAAAATGAAAACCTCCTCACAGGATAATGCCTATTAACAGAAAATAGTGTTGGTAAGGATGTAGAGAAATTGGAAACTCTGCACATCACTTGTAAGAAAGTGAAATGGAGGAGGGGAGGGAGAGGAACACAAATGGAAGCAAAAAGAATTAAGACATGTTATATATACATACCATCTCCCCATAATAAACGCAATCACTGTGCACTGCAAACATAAATTTGATTTTTAGAGACAAAGTCTCACTGCATAGTCCAGGCTGACCTCCTGAGTGCCGGGTTACAAGTGTGCACCACCATGCGTGGCCATAAAAAAATTTTTTTAAAAAGATACACAAGAAGAATTGGGGCTAGTAGGGATAGAGCACATGTATGGGAACCTGGCTTTACTCCCTGACAGAAATAAAAATAAATAAACAAATAAATAACACCAAGAGTGAACTTAAAAAAAGAAAGAAAGAAAATGGTGTACCCACTATGGAAAACAGACTGCCAATTTACCAAAAAATTTAACGTAAGTGGTATGCACCTGTTTATGCAGTACATAATTTTTGCTGATTGTACTATAGTTTTATATTCTATTGTACATTACAGTATTGCGTGTAAGAATTATGCAAATAAAAGCAGTCATCCAATTGGAGTTTTCTTTGACCATTTCTTTGTTCTGGATACTGTAATGTACATACTATATACAGTTCCTCATTTAGTGACCAATTTAGAAACAACCTAGTCACAGGAATACTCAGTCATTAAACAAGAAATGTCTGTACTTACAGAAGTAAAAACAGGGACTTAAGTACTGTAAACACATGTTCATAGCAGTACTATTCACAATAGCCAAAAGATAGAAACAGTTGAAATGTTCATCAACAGATGAATGGGTTAACAAATTGTGGTATTTAGTCATAAAGATGAAGAAGTGATACACATTACAGGGTGGACAAACCCTGCAAATATTAGGATTAAAAAAAAGAAGCCAGGCACAAAGGAGCACACATCACATAATTCACTTATACAAAATGCCCAAATCTGTAGAAAACAAATGTGTATTTGAGAAACTAGGAAGAAATTGTTCAGTGGGGAACAGTTTTGAAGTAGTTGTACAACACTGTGGATGCACTATATGCCACTCAATTGTTTACTTTAAAGTGGTTTTTATGAGAACCCTGCCTTGGGAAAAAAAAAAAAAAAAGACGATGACATGGGCCAGGGATATAGCTCAGTGACACAGTGCCTGCCTGGCAAGCACAAGGTCCTGAGTTCAAGTCCCAGTACCAGGAAAAAAAAAAGAAGAAAGAAAGAAAGAAAAAAAGAAAGAAAGAAAATGAATCCCACCTCAATAAATTAAGGAGAGATATGTTCTCATTCAACAGTCATTATAATAAAGCATCAAATTATATTCCACGTCCCATCTGAGGAGGACAGCAAACTATAAGGTAATATCAAAATCAACCTATGTCTTCGAAGAACTTAAAATTTACAGTATCTAGAGTCTCACATATACTTAAACCACAAGAAAGAGGACATGATACATACACCTAAGCAGCCCTGGGATGTTGATCAATTACTGGAGCGGGAGTGGTAAATTTTCCAAGACACGAGAAGGCCTGATAAGGATGTATGGATTTAGGCTGGACTGCATAAATAGTACTATATCCAAAGGAACAAAGTCAAGAAAACACAAAGGGATTGTTAGGGTAACCCAGGCTAAAAAAGAGAGCCTATACTGGAAAATGCAAAGCATGAGTCTGGAAGGTGAGCTGTCAGTCTTGAACCCCATTCCTTCCTCTCCAGCAGCCCCTCCACTGTGCAGAATCCATTTCAATTTTAATAAATATACATCCTACCAATTTTAATTGGCTGCACAGTGCTCCATAGCATGGAACTTAACTATGGCTTTGCACAGGCTAGAATGTGCTCTAACACAGATCTATCCACTCCATCCCGCATTCTGTACTGGGGATTGAACCCAGGGAGAACTGAGCTATCTTTTCAGATCTTTTAGATTTATTCTGAGGCAGGATCTCACTAACTTGCTCAGGCTGACCCCAAACTTGTGGCCCCAGCTTCCCCAGTAGGTAGTTACAGGTGTATGCCACCACACCCAGCCCAATACTGTGTTGTTTGTTTTTGAGACAGGGTCCCACAGTTCAGGATGGCCTTGAACTCACTATGTAAACCAGGATGGCCTCAAACTCAGAGCAATCATCCCACCTCAGCCTCCCAAGGGCTGAGATTACAAGCGTGCGCCACTACACCCAGTCCCATAAGGTTTTATGATTATCCATGACCTATATTTTTGCAAATTTACCTAGTAAGGATAAATTCTTTTAAAATTTTTATTAGTAGAAGATGGCGGACTGGTAGGTAGCAGGAGAGAGACCCTCTATGAGAGAGACAGCTCAAATGCCAGAATAAAACACCCTGGAGAGACCCAAACAGATAGAGATGGACTCTCACAACCCAGGAAAAAACTAAAGTGCAAAAATCCACTCGAATATGAGGTCCTGGGACTACCATTAGAGAAGCTAAGATCAGCGAGCACTGCGCCCTCCTTGAGCCCCCTGAATTCCTGCCCGACCTGAACAAGTGATCCGCACTGAAGCGACTGGCTTGAGTGGCCGGAGTGCAGAGCTGAACAGCCCTGTGTGCAGCTCGCCCGGACCGGCCCTGCACTCGACCCACCCAGAGGCACCATGAATTCCCACCGCAGCCAAGCTGAAGTCAGAGTTCAGGGAGCCCTGCAGTTCTCGGGGACCAGCATCAACACACAGTGAGTGACGGGAATAAGACCCTCCCATGGGAAAGGGGAAACCGTCTGGACGACATGTTGGATTTGGGCAGGACAACCCTAACTCCATAAGGAAGTGGCTTCAGCTGGTTGCTCCCCTCGCCGAGCGGATTGGTGGAATCTGCTTGGACTAGGCCGCACCCCTGGCGGGGACCCAGTGAATCACTTCAATATTACTTCCCTGAGATCAGTGCACACCGATGCAGTGAAGGCCTGCAAAGGTTGACTGGCCCCAAAGGGAGAAGCTAGCGCATACTGCCCGTGGGTGAACTCTAATCTCTGATAACCTATTGAAGAGGGCTAAAGCTCCTAGCCTGTGCCCTCTAGAGGAGCCTTAACCAACAAGAAAAGGGTCTGGGCACTACACTGTCCACTTGTATGGAAGGAACCAAAAACATGACGAAAGGGAGAAATAAGGAACAACTCCCAGCCCCCAACCCTGAGAACATTGATCCAGAAGAGGTAAAAGAGCAAAAATGCAACATCAAACACAGCATTAGCGGACATAAAGAGATATCTTCAAGACCTCGAAAGCGGGACCAAAATTGAAATATTAATTCAAATTAAACAAGAGATAAGTAGATTAATAAAAGAAGGGCTGGGCACCTCTCCAGAAGACACAGACAGAAGAATGGAGGAACACAAATGGAGAGAAAAATTTAATGAAGAATTCAGAAAAAAACCTAGAATTCATGAAGCAAATTCAAAGAGATTATAAGGAAACTAAAGACTCCATAGAAAGCTGGCAAAACTGCTTGAAAGAAACCAAAGATAGACTATCAAAAATTGAACACAGGCTTGCAATGTGGGGTCATGAAAGGGAAGATCTCTTAAAAATAACAAGGGAGCAGGCAGTAAAGATACAAAGACTGGAAGATGACAAGAGGATCTATAACTTAA